>VNJQ01007422.1:0-11932 GCA_008042515.1 Drosophila truncata
GCAGGTTTTAGCGAAGCAGACGATATTCGAAGACATTGTAAAGACTTACCACTGTACTTGTTACGTTTATAAGAGGGAGCGACAGATAAGATAAAAGTGCAGCTGCACAGAAAGAGTTGGAGAGTGGGAGAGCGTGAGAGCAGGAGAGCGTGGGAGTAAGCAAGCTTAGGAACGTTTAGTTGTCGCGACGGCGTAACAACGGCTAAACGGGAGAGGTACAAAGAGGAATGCAAAAATGCAAGAAAAACAATCACGGCAGCACAAATAAATTGTGAAAATAATAGAGATTAAATGCACAAATAAATATAACTGCATGCACACGCGAAGTGAACGGGAACTATGAAGAACGCAATGTAGAAGGTTTAAATAAACCCCTATTGTTTTTAGCAAAGTTATTACACAAAAACGAGAGCGCAAGAAAAAAAACACGACCGTTCACTTTGAAGGAGAAAGACTTCGAAACAAAGGGTAGGGCTTGTATGCCCTTTGGCGAGAATCTAGCTTAATCTCGCAGTGTCTATACGACATCCCGCAGTAGCACTGCCATGAGTCTTTTTTGGCCTAGTAATTTGCTTTTTTGTTGGCTCTCTGCGCCTCCCTGTATGATTCCCAGCCTAGTGGGCTCTGAGCCTCCTCGGGATCTCCCTGGCGTGGACTAGCTTAATCTGAAGGCCAGCCGGGTTCCGGGAGAACCCATCGTCGCACCTGATCACAACGGACACAACGGATATTGCTGGCTGAGCAGCTGGAACTTTTCTCGTCCCTGATCTCAGAACCATTGGATATGGTGCTGGGACCAGGATCTGTGCCGTGGGAGTGTGGCAGGAAATAGGTTGCTGTGGCTCTCACAGTCCCAGCCAACCAGCAGCAGATCGGTGACTCGATTAATAGCTTCATACTTCATAATTCGCTTTGCGAAAGGTGACTATAATCTCATTACGTCAGCTACGTCAGTTATACGACCTCAATGCATTTTGCGTGCACTACCACATCGCAAAGAGCCAGCAGCCAAAACATTTTTTTAGCAGTTCTTAATAGCACAGACAATATTTGAGGATATTTTCACATATAAGAACCAGAGAAAGGGAGAGAAAGCCAGAGATAAACAGTGTGAGCGCAAGAAATCACAAGAGCGAGAGAGCTATGAACCGCTTAGCTGCAGATAAAAGCAAAGTACTCAAGCGGGGGGAAAAACGGGATGAGAAGAAAAAGGAAGATACGAAAACCGTCTTAGCACAAACTAAACATCTTTATTATAAATTAATTATACAGAAAAGTGCATGCATGCGCGGTAACAAAAAAAAGTCATATGTAATTACAGATGATAGATAATAAATTAAGAACAAAAACGACCGTTCGCTACGAATTGAGATATCGCTTTGGAGCGTTCTTAGGGAGTTTTCTGCTCTATCCCTCGTCAATCCGACGCCTTTCTTTGCAAGTACATCAATGCCCTGGTGGCTGGGAACCCAATAGATCCGCACTGATATTGTCGTGATTAGGGTATCTAGTGCTTCCCTGCTTGCCAGTGCATTTTTGGAGCAGACCACACAATAATGTACCATTATTCAGAAAAAATTTCAAAAACATGCCTTTCTTCATGCTGTTTGACGTTACCCCCCATGAACTATTGCCTTTTGTCGCAACAAGCACTTGGAACTAAGTGGACGGTTTGGTTGGGGCATGAGGGTCTAAGGACACAGCGGCATTTATGATGACATGATGTATGAGTATGTTGCATTTCCAGTCGCAATGGGCTAATAGGTAGGGATCGGTAGGGCCAAAGGGCCGTTGCACCAAAAAAAGCAATGGTTTCAATGCCGTAGGTTTGGAAGCGGTCCGAGGCTAGGCAGTAGAAGCAGCCATTTAATTTCCTGTAAAGAAAGAAAAAAATAAAACGTGAGAAAAATAAAGTGAAAGTGAGGCAAAAATATTCTAATAATAGGAAGTTTCCTTACAGCGTGGCAGTGATAAAATCACTGGTCACGGTTTTTTTTTATCTTCCGTTGGTGACATCGGTGTGGCCGCCGGCTTTATGTTTTGTGTGTCTTTTTGTGAATGTGCCAGGAGAGCAACAACGTAGCGC
This sequence comes from Drosophila truncata, assembly GCA_008042515.1. Taxonomy (NCBI): domain Eukaryota; kingdom Metazoa; phylum Arthropoda; class Insecta; order Diptera; family Drosophilidae; genus Drosophila; species Drosophila truncata. Next base: position 2,087 of record VNJQ01007422.1, read on the forward strand.
CGCCTGGAGCCGCCGACTAGCCGCCACCCAGAGCCCCTTTGCCGTCGCCCAGCGCCACCGATCAGCAGCCACATTGCCGTAGCCCAGGAACACGGGACCGTCGCCGACGATTCTGCAATCCAGCAAACACCGGTGGGTCCGTTCCGGCGGTCCGCCGCTCTTGGAGGCTGTCGTATCCTCTTGTCCGGGATTTTTGCAACACAAGTGCTGGAATCAAGAAGGAATCGCAGTAGAAGCTGCGTAGGACGTAATTTTTTTTTTAACCCCACCCCACTTGTATTTCTATTGGAGCTACAGCAGGAATATCAAGTAAGAAAGAGGGAATCCTTCGAAGCCCTGTTGTGGCCAGTTTCTTAGCAGAGCGCCTCTTCTCCTCCATTAGTTCTCTGGAAGTCGAAGACCGAAAAACGGCGTTTTTTCGATCTTTTAAGTTTTTGTTTATGGCGCAACATATTTTTGACTGTTTTTCCAGTTGCAATATTTAGTACAACTCTTTCCCTTTAATTTAAGATCTCAAAAAGTTCTTCTAAAAGTTTCTAAAAGTTATGACTGTTTGAGTGCACGGCCTTATGCAAATTACTAAAATGTGGCCCGATTGTTTATATGGTAGCTATAAGATATAATCGTGCGATGAGACCTGTTTTTGTATCATAAACTTAATATAATATATTTATTTAGAATTTTGCTGAAAGTTTCATATCGATACAACTACTAGAAGTCTTTATGGCCGCGGCTCCATGTAAGCCGAACCACTGTGCAATACCAGTCCAGATTATGTCTTGCTTGTTGTTTACCTTTTCAGTTCCTAGTGATGTAATATAGTTTCGGCATTCGAGCTAGCCCGGCGTTGCCCAGGGGAAGTAGTTCCGTTACAAGTAAAGCGTCTGTTTGAGAATACTTACTGAGTTTATTAATGGAACTCAACAGTATTTATAGCTACACGTGGTTTAAAAAAAGTGCTTATGTTTCCAGAAATAGTGTGCACGAAGTAATGTGGGTTACGTCAACTGAATATGTCAACTCATAGGAAAGATATTAATATATGTTTTTAATTTTTAATAACACATATAAGGCTTGAATTGGAGGAACACAATTTTACGGTAGAACATCTGAAGAGTAAAAACAATTATGGAGCAGATACGGTATTGAGAATAGCCATGAAGAAGTTACACAATATAACAGGAAAGGTCTACGAGTTAGTGAAAAGTAGTTGAGAGGCCTTTAAGGTCTACCAGCACCAAGAGTAGTTCAGAGGCACCTTAAGGTATACAGTTCAATGAGAATCGTTTAAAGGCCTTTTAAGATCTGCAATGGAGTGATAACGGTTTAGAGGCCTTTAAGATCTAAAAGGAGTGAGACTGGTTTAGAGGTCTTTAAGGCCTACAATTCAGTCAGAACGTTTTAGAGGCCTTTAAGGTCTACAATTCAGTGAAAACGGTTGGAGGCCTTTAAGGTCTAATATTAGTGAGAGTGGTTTAGAGGCCGTTAAGGTCTACAATTTAGTGAGAATAGTTTAGAGGCTTTTAAGGTCTACAATTACTGAGAATGGTTTAGAGGCCTTTAAGGTCCACAATTAAGTGAGAATAGTTTAGAGGCCTGTAATGTCTACAATTCAGTGAGAACGGTTTAGAGGCCTATGAAGTATACAATTAGTGAGAATGGTTTAGAGGCCTTTAAGGTCTACAATTCAGTGAGAATAGTTTAGAGGCCTTTAAGGTTTACAATTCAGCGAGAACATCTTAGAGGCCTTTAAGGTCTACAAGTAATGAGCAGAACTCGAGATACATCGGTTAAATACTACGCTAGTTACCGCCTAGAACTCTGTCTTACTGCTCCCTGAAGACTCCAGGATTTAGCCGCTGCTGCTGGCCTTCCTTCGCCGATCGTCGGTGGAGACTGAGTGCCGTCCCAAGGGCTGTGGTCCGCTTTATATAGCGATCTCGCGAGGCTTAGTGTGCCCACCTATTCCCTCGTAATGTCGCCGAATAAGTTTGCCCGCTTTACTCCTTCAGTGTGACCTTTCCTTCGGCCACCTGGTTGTTAAAATTCAAATTATCCAATTCCATTCCTTTATATCTTAATTTCATCATATCTTAACTCTCCTATTGCAAGTAGCTAATATTTATTTGTTCGAGTCTGTGTCGCAATCTATAAAAAAATCATCAAAGCCCAATGTATATTAAGTCATTAAAATTGACGTGGTAAAAAAAGTAGTGGGCTTGCATGTTAACAATATGACATGCTTATTTAGACATGGCAGAAAAATAACAGCAAAATACAATTTTAGCGATGTATATACTAATGAAACCATTGATTTGGATCAATTCTTTCAAAGGCTTGAAACGCAAGCCGGTATTTATACAATCAGCCAACTTAATCAGTCACCGTGGAAAAATATTTTTAAACACGTGCCAATGAATAATTTCAAGAAAATGAGCAATCAAATATTAAAATCTTTAGGAGTAGCTCTAATCCACCCGGTGACCCACATAAATTCTGCAAAAGGAAAAAAGCTATCTCGTTTGAACTACAATATAATCCCATACTAGGAGGATATACAGGCATTATAAAAACCTTGGCTAAGGGCAAACGACATTATTTTTGGAAACGTATGTATAAACAAAAAAAAAAGACTACATCCGAAAATGTCCAAATTCAACAAAGCAAAAACTACAAAAAACACAACTCCTCAGAAACACCGATATCCGCTTTCGACAGAGTAATTACACAGGCCGACAAAAATTGACCTTTTTTTACGGAAAATAAAACCTGCAGATTGTGAAAGATCTCGTCTGTATATTAGTAGTTCGGAACCCAGTTCTATCACGTACCAATTTTGAGGAAATCGGGTTCAAAGTACCAAAAGGGCCTTTTTTGGCACTTTTCAAACGCTAATAGAACAGAAACTGCGCCTATACCAAAGTTTTAATTGGGCTCAAAAATGAAAGGCTAATCTTTTCCCTTTAAAATTTAAGATGAATACTGAATGTCGCTTTTTCTGAACTGATTTTTGACCATTTATTTGCTATGTTGTATCCCTGAAATTCAGAAAATTGTGGTTGACTCAGTTGTAAAATGGTTTCCATGCCGAGTTTTTCAACGTATAACCGAGGAAGAGAGAGCGAGAGAGAACAGACAGCTTTGTTCGTTCAATGCTTGCGTTAAATTTTAAGGAAATTTTCTTCCGACTAACTCTTGTAAGCTGCTGCTGGCCTTCCTTCGCCGATCGTCGGTGGAGACTGAGTGCCGTCCCAAGGGCTGTGGTCCGCTTTATATAGCGATCTCGCGAGGCTTGACGTGGTAAAAAAAGTAGTGGGCTTGCATGTTAACAATATGACATGCTTATTTCGACATGGCAGAAAAATAACAGCAAAATACAATTTTAGCGATGTATATACTAATGAAACCATTGATTTGGATCAATTCTTTCAAAGGCTTGAAACGCAAGCCGGTATTTATACAATCAGCCAACTTAATCAGTCACCGTGGAAAAATATTTTTAAACACGTGCCAATGAATAATTTCAAGAAAATGAGCAATCAAATATTGAAATCTTTAGGAGTAGCTCTAATCCACCCGGTGACCCACATAAATTCTGAAATAGAAAAAAAGCTATCTTGTTTGAACTACAATATAATCCCATACGAGGAGGATATACAGGCATTATAAAAACCTTGGCTAAGGGCAAACGACATTATTTTTGGAAACGTATGTATAAACAAAAAAAAAAGACTACATCCGAAAATGTCCAAATTCAACAAAGCAAAAACTACAAAAAACACAACTCATCAGAAACACCAATATCCGCTTTCGACAGAGTAATAACACAGGCCGACAAAAATTGACCTTTTTTTACGGAGAATAAAACCTGCAGATTGTGAAAGATCTCGTCTGTATATTAGTAGTTAGGAACCCAGTTCTATCACGTACCAATTTTGAGGAAATCGGGTTCAAAGTACCAAAAGGGCCTATTTTGGCACTTTTCAAACGCTAATAGAACAGAAACTGCGCCTATACCAAAGTTGGAATTGGGCTTAAATATGAAAGCCTAATCTTTTCCCTTTAAAATTTAAGATGAATACTGAATGTCGCTTTTTCTGAACTGATTTTTTACCTTATTTTTTGCTATGTTGTATCCCTGAAATTCAGAAAATTGTGGTTGACTCAGTTGTAAAATGGTTTTCATGCCGAGTTTTTCAACGTATAACCGAGAAAGATAGAGCGAGAGAGAACAGACAGCTTTGTTCGTTCAATGCTTGCGTTAAATTTTAAGGAAATTTTCTTCCGACTAACTCTTGTAAATTTTTTTAGAATTGGCCTAGAGCTTCAGGAAAACCACCATATGAATCCTTAAAGTATCAGGATTAACTCAATCAAATATCTTTGTATTAATTGACCTAGATCAGTGTCTTTTTGCCGTTAGAAAAAAATGGGAAAATTTTTCTGATTTTCTAAAATTGATAAAAAATAGTAAACATTGAAATATCCAAATATTAAATTAATCTAATCTTTATTATGTAGAGGACTAGCTTTTGGCAAAAAATCACATTGATTTATTAACGCGTTTGCGTCCAGATTATACAAATTATTGGTTTTTTGCCACTGGAATAAAATGACGCATGTTTATGGCCAAAATTAATCTTAGCAAATCAGTTTAGTGTTATAAGAATTTAATGGAAATAATAGGGTCATTTAAGTGGTTTCGGCTGTTCGTTGATACTTAGTTTTTAATGTGGTGGTATCATTCAAGGTCGCATTCGCGTCAGCTTTATTTCGCTGCATACATGTAACTAACTTTAACTTAACATAAGGGCCGCGCTCCCGACCGAGTGGCGGAAGGCGAGCGCAGATCGGAAATGCCGAGGAGCGGTAGAACGTATGTTCGTTTGAAAGTTGGTGCGCGGAGGGCTGAAGTCCGGGAGCGCAAGAGCGGCCGAGCTTTTTGACGCCCGGTGGCAAGAGGCAGCGCTGAGGGCGACGCAGAGGGCCTCCTGGCATGAACTATGTGTGTTATGTTATTTTAGTTAAATTTACAGCTGCCGAAAGCGACCTTCTTAAGTCTTTTTCTTGTGTTCATTCTAAGGATTCCCTTGCCAGAATGTGCGGGTGTAATAAGAGTCTCGCTCAGTAATTAATTGCAGCATCATTCAGAACGTCGCCAATAAGTGGAACCTCAAGCTCAAGCGGTGGATATCTCGGTTTCGTATATACCACTCTTTTTCAGGGATCCGCCATAAAAGCTTAGCTTGGAAAGCTTTTATTTTTCTAAAGTTTGATTTGGCTGCGGTTCCATTTATTGGGGCGAGGATGGCCTGATAAATCCTTTTCTTGTTTGTCTGGCTAAGCTTACTAAACGAGACGGTAGCCAACGTAGCTACCTCAAGTTTCTCAAGTTTGCCTCTTGTTTGCCTGATATGCGATGCAAATGTGAGACGGCAATTAGGGATTAGTCCCAGATACGAATACTCCTTATATTACGGAAATAGCTAGCCATAAAGGAAAACGCCGGGACTAGTCTCCCTTCGCAACGTATACTTGACCATTACAAACTTCTCAGTACTGATAGCTACGTTCCATCTGCACACCCAGTTCTCAAATTTTTTGAGCAGTGGCTGTAGGCGATCTGTGGCTTCATATACGCACTTTGTCCTGGCTAAAATGGCGATGTCGTCTGCGTAGGTGGTAGTACATACGTCCTTCCTGCTTTCAGAGCTTATCAGCGGAGCCTCATGCTTCTTTGTCTAAAAGCCATCGAGAATGCATTTTCCGACACGGTGTAGCTGCTCCGGGGCAACATCCTGCTTCTTGAAGCCAGACTGATGGTTTTTAATAGCCTTTCTGACTCCCGGTTCCCTTAGCACTCTTTCCAGCAGGCATCACTCCACAATCTTTCAAAATGCAGGTAACAGACTAATCGGGCGATAACTTTTAACATCATCGAGGAGCTTCCCGCTCTTATGATGATGTTAACGTTTTTTCACCGGAGAGGAAAATGGCATAGACGTAAGGCAGCGTTAAATATCATTACCAGGAACAAAAATTCTCAATCCGGTAGAAGCTTCGCTATTCGATTGCAGATCCCATCCGGACTTTCAGCCTTTGTATTCTTTCCTTTACTTCCATAAATCTTATTGGAGGGATTGCCGGAGACATCTGATGTGGAGATTCAAGTGCTGCAAATACTTTTTCTATCCTGAAATGGACAGAATCTGTTTTCCAGGCAGCTCGGAAAGGCTTCAGCTCAGTCCTGCGGCGTTCGTGACGACCCGCTATCAGCTTTTCTAACCGGAAACTTCGGGGCTGCCTGTCTTTTGAACCTCTTTGTTAGCTTTCAAAAAGCAAAGTTTGTATCCTGATTAGGGGCTCCAGCTCCTTGTCCAGAGAGCTTTCACGGTGCAGCTTGAGAAGCTTCCTTATCCTGTTTCCCAGCCTGCGGAGTATTCTGTTAAGATCCAGACTTTGCGTTCTTACGTACACCCTCCTCAGCCGATGCTTCAGACTCCTTGGGAGCCGGAGGGTCCTGGCTTCTCAAGGTTGTCCCAACGTCGCGGGAGGCTCCTTTTGCAGCGTCCTTGATCCTTTCCTTCAGAATTTTGGCTGCATCATCAACATGCTCCGCCGAGTTGAGGTCCATTTGGAGGTGCAGGGAGACCTCGAGAGTTATCTTAAACCTGCGAATGTCAGCTCCAGGAGGCACTAGCATTTTTCTTGCAAGCACTAAGTTCCCTGCGGGCTGGAGATGTGCCATCAGAGGAAGGTGATCCGAACTGAGGTTATCGGTCTCCTCGATGGTCAGTCTGAAGTCCTGGATCCCATGGTATAAAGCCAGGTCTATCGATGAAGGGGTTCTACCATTGCAGGAATAGCAGGTTGGTCTTCCCGTGGCAAGGATTTTAGTTTGAGTGTTTTTCAAAGCTTCTGCAAAAGCTGCGCCTCTCCTGTCGCCCCTGATGTTATCCCAGTCTCGGTGCTTTGCATTGAAATCGCCACCAAGAATAAAAGTATCACCGCCCACTTGGATCAAAGTTCTTGCAGGACCAAGAGGGCCTTTGTGGAAGGTACGAAGCCGCTGCGTCAATCTCTTCAAGCACAGTGGAAATCGTTATCCTCGCTAGTTGCACCGTGTCTATGCAAACTGGTTGATGATGGTAGTGAATCAGAGCGCTCTTTTCCGCTCGTCTTCTAGCTGTATTACCAGGATAATCCGCTCTGTAAGTGTGAAGAACTGTTTCCGAGGCTAGCATAATATCGATGCTATATTGGTTTAAAAACACCAGAAGCTCCTCCCGGTGGGCAAGGAAACTTTTGGCATTCCATATTGCGATCTTTATACTAGTCATTGCCGGGCTCTGGAGTTGTTCTTCCTTTGTAACGACCTGGGAGATTGTTGCAAGCGACGTTGCAAGCTGTTCTACAGTGCTCTTTAGCTCAAACAGCATGCTTGTTATCCTTGAGAAGTCCCAAGAAACTTCTGGTGTCACAGTAGCCTGTTGTTGGGCAGGCCTGTAGGCCCTAGGACTCAGTGGTGGCAAATCTACCTGGAGATTCGGGATCACTAGCGACGTTCTGATTTAGGGCTCCAGTCTATCTAGCCTCTAGGTGCTTAGGCATAAGAAACTCCATGCTGAAGAAAGGCTGCCGGTATTTATGTAGCACTATTCCACCGACCGCCTGCTGTTCCAGGTATTAAAGTGATCTTGAGCGATGCATTTTTTAATTTCTGCGCAAAGATTCGACACTTTTTGTCGTACGCAGCATGATTTCCTCCACAGTTGGCACAGCTCAAGTCACTAGTACTCCTGGCCAAACAATCTTCAGATCCTGTCCAGTGATCTTTCCCACATCTACCACATACAGGCATCCTTGGTATGGTTGGAGTCGACGCATCTGAAGCACTGCTTGACCCTGTTTAAGTCCCTCTTTCTCGATTGTGACCTTCTGCCTACCAATCCTATTGATAAGTAGTGCCTCACCATTATTGGGTCTACACCTCATATATTTGCCTTCCGTGCTTTCAACTTCAGCGACGATCTTAACATTGGGCACGGTAATGGGTCTAGGTTTGGGGCGTTTTACAGTGATCGGTTTTGAAACAGAAGCCATTTCCTTTTCTGCAGAAAAAGGGATGACGACCTCATCCTCCAGATCCATTGTTTCAATCGGATCATCCTCCGCAAAAGCTGAAAAAGGTTTTGACGGGAAGGGGAAGAGATTTTTTTCTTCTTTCTTCTAGACTCGATCGTAGGGGCTCGTCGCATGTGGGTTGCTTGGATTGAGACAGTTTGCCAATACAACTGGGGGTTTTGATAGATTTGCTTTTCGACCTGCGGACCGTTTGATGCAGATATCGTTGTTGCTTTAACAGAACCCCCCTTGTACTGGGGTTCTGCCGGTTTCGTGCGTGGACTGCCAAAGCAGATGTGGAAGGTTTCACAGCTTGAGTTACCCCTGGAAGGAGACTTCTATTCACTCTAGATGACATATTGGGGATTCTATAAGACGGTGAGATCGTGGGTTTTTGTTGTTAATGTGGCCGAGGTGCTGGTGGTCGGAAGAGTATTGATCGAGTTGTTTGACTCCGAGTTCCACTTGTACAATGCACTAAGCGTAGTCAGTGAGGTAAACTAAGTGCGCCTGGGTTGCGCGATTCAAGGCTTAGCCTCGTTTTCAGTAGATCAAGTTGGAGTCGACGATGTCACTAGATTCTTCCAACAGCTCTTGAGGTTAATTGGTATAATTATAAGTCAGTCTTCGGACGGCTTGAAGTTGTATCTTTTGATAAAATTGATTTCTAATATTCCATCAAATGGAATAGCGAATTGGAAATTTACGATATGGAAATCATGTGGAATTATATAATGTATTAGAAGTCTGTAGTTCAATAGAGGTCAGTCCTTTTGACTTGGTAACCTCTTGACTTATTCACTGTTTATTGATTATATTTTATGTTCGTATGCCGAAAGGTGTTTCCAATAGGTTGGCTCTTCTGAAGATGGAGGAATGTAAAAGCAGGTTACATAAACAATGGTACCTGTGAAAGATAATTTAACGCAAATGAATTCAATGTCCAAAAAATCATCAGACACAACGGCAGTCAACGGCAATTAAATATTTATACTTGTAAATTGCAATTCAACTATAAAATTAAAATCGAAATTCTGAAATAATAATAAGAGGCCAAATCCCAAATTTGATTAAAATATTTTGAGAAATAGCGAAACTCTGAATTTTTTATTATTACCCTGATTGTTCCTATGGCAGCTATAGGATATAGTTGTCTAATTTTCATGAAATTAAAACTAAGATTCTCAAACAATATTAAGTGGCCAAATTTAAAATTTGATGAAAATATGTTGAGAAACAGTGAAGTTAGGATATTTTCTATTATTTTCCTGACTGTTCCTATGGCAGCTATAGGATATAGTCGGCCGATTTTCATGAAATTAAAACTAAAATTCTGAAAGAATATCAAGTGTCCAAATCTCAAATTTGATGAAAATATGTTAAGAAACAGCGAAGTTATGATTTTTTTTATTATTTTTCAGATTGTTCCTATAGAGCTATAGGATATATAGTCCTCCGATTTTCATGAAATTAAAACCGAAATTCTAAATTAATAATTAATGGCGAAATATCAAATTTGGTGGAGTTTTGTTGAAAACTGACAAAGTTATAATTTTTTTTCGAAAGTTTTTTCGATCGTTCCTATGGCAGCTATATGATATAGTTGTCCGATCCGGCCCGTTATGACATATTTACGAGTGAGAGTATATAGAAGACTAACTGCAAAGTTTCATTCAGATAGCTTTAAAACTGAGGGACTAGTTTGCGTAGAAACGGACAGAC
>VNJQ01007424.1:0-44039 GCA_008042515.1 Drosophila truncata
CTTTTTTACCTATTTGACTGGCAAGCATTGTCTTCTATAAGTTTTCTATTCTATTCTATTTTTCAATATTTTTCTTTCTGACTGAATTAAATCAAGTGAAATATTAATTGAGCTATTTGAGCCTAATTTGAAAATGGTTTTGTCATCTATTTAAAAAGTAACTGTATGGACAGCATTAATACCTACATCATGACTTGATTTTCATTGTGAACTCAAAGCTATTTGGCAAGATTGAGAAACCGAGAGGTCCAAATCAAAAGCACACAATATTTAGCTGAAGGAATATTAAATTTGATTAATTTTACCAAAAAGGCTAAACGAATTTTTTCCGTGGCTAAAAACTATGTAAATATATAATTTAAGAACTGTGTCTACTCAAAGATGAAGTTTATTAAGCTGTCTGTTAGATCTTTTTTCCGAAGTCCATAGTGCACATTTAAAAATTGAAATATTGCTAAAGAAATCACATGTATGAATTAACATGTTTTTTAGAAAACACTTTCAAAATTGAAATTACCTATGAACAATTTTTAATGGCAAAATCAAATTACAACTATATTTTTTATGTCACAAATACGGTTTGTCCGTAATTGCCTAAAAGTCGACATCGCTTTACAACGTAAAATTACAAAAATTAAACAGAAGCGTGTACAATATGCAAAAAAAAAACTATTTTCTTTTCTCTTTTGGTAAAATTATTTGTTATTTATTTTAGAAAGCCAACAGAAAACATATAGTGATAACATTTAAGCAAAACAGTTTTTATTTATTTTTTGAACAAAATGGCTTTTATTTATTATAAAACGTTGTATGTGAAAGACCAAAAAGGCTTTGTATTTTAAAATTTTCATGAACATTAAAAATTTGTAAATGGAAATTCATTACATTTTAAATGTACTTTTTATAAAGTACAAAGTTTATAAAGTTTTATAAAGCCTTTGCGCGTGAAATGTTATAAATGTTATAATTTAAAAGTAGGTTTTAAATTGTTGTTGGATAGTAATAAAGAAGCCTTTTGAAAAACCCATTCTTATGTTAATAAATGTATTAAGGTATCAATAAACTTAATGGAACAAAAATACTTTGTAAAAATTGTATTTATTCATTGCGTTTTTAAGTGTTTTTAAGTTATTAAAACTGAACCCATAAATTTCTATAAATTAGCTATTAAGTTCAAGTGCCTTAGACATTCCTGACAAGATCCCCTAAAATTCATTTTGAAATGGATTTTAGTTGTTACTAGCGATCCAGTACTTGCATCGCTAAGTAGAACATAAGGTGGGACAGGTGCAAAAAAAGAACCAACTTTCAGATTTAACGAGTTTAAAAATTAATCTAATTAATCTTAATTGTTTCATGTTGATTCAGAACACTGTCAATCTTTTATATATATATATATATATATATATATATATATAACCACTTTTCGTTTTTTTATTACTCAAGAACGGGTTCATCTATTGAATGTAATGAGTGGAGTTTCTAATGCTAGCAATCTCAGGGCATTCGGTACAGGTACAGGGTCAACAGATCTATTTCGTGCATTACCTTCAAGAGGAGTCTGTGATCGTCTTCGTAATAATGCCTGACACTTTGCATGGCGCGTTCGCCTACCTATATTTGCTCGTCTAGGTCGTGGCATTTTTTCTTCATATAAAAAAGAGAAAATTAAAAAAGTACACGCACCCATACATAGTACATCTCAACAATTTTAGACTCACTCATATATACGAATACACTTAACAATGTGTTTAGAAAACTATAAACAAAAACCAATAATTATAAATGACAATCATATCAAAGCCAGCTTTACAAAATGCCATTTTTACATACAAAAAATTTAATACGTGAAGAACCGCTGGACCAATTTTGTGAAAACTTTACATAAACAATCTACTAAATAGCCCAAACAAACCCTAAACATTTGGTTTGTTAAGGTGAGCCTGTTCTTGAGTTATACAACTTGGAAAAAATGTCATTTATATATGTATTTGTATATGTATATAGTAGAACGATTTTTTTAGAATAAACTCTGAAATTATTAGTAATCACTGTTATTTGTTTGACCGATTTTTGACAACCGCTAATTCCGACAAAGATAAAGCAAAAGCCCCCCCAAACCACTATCCTTTCTCTGGGGTTACAGGAAATGAAACTTACACAGCAAAAACTCTGGCAATTGACTCAAATTAATTGGCGGTACGCGATCATCACATTTGCCGTTGGACAGAAAGTCGCTCTTGAACATCATTAGCTTTAGAAGTTCCATGCTGTGTTGGATTCTTGGCGATATTTGGTTAGTAAATGCGGATGTGTCGCTATCCTTATTTGGAGAAGCTTTCAGCCATCATCACTTTTGCACCATTCACATTTTGATTTTTGTTGATTTAATTCCACATTTTGCCCGCCGGTCGATATTTTGAGTTAACGTTTATGCTCTTTCTCACGATTTTCGCTCTGGCTTATTAATTCTTTATCATATTTACTTAATTATTTTTTATTTCTTTGTTGGTTGGCTTGTTACCGTTATCACAGAATTTTTGCTGCACGAATGACCGGAAACGAGCCGAGCGGCAACTTCGACGCTTGGAAAGCAACTGACGACTAACGGCACCCGATGCCACCGCTCATCAGCGGGAAGGGGGTGGCACGCACACACACACACACCACACTGCTGACATAATCACAGTTGGAATGGGAAACCCAACCCTTAGAATGCCAAGTGGACTTCCAATTGGAAAGCCGATTCAGCTGCTGCACCCTGTGCCAATTGTTGTTGCTTTCGGCTGTGCCAGTTTTCCAGGCTGGCCTTTCTTTTTTCAACTTGTTTCCAACAATCGAGTTTGGGTTGGTCGCCCAACAACAAAAATAACAACAATAGCGGCGGGGAAATTGCATTGTAACACTTTGCCCATAGTCGCGAGTGTGTGTGTGTGTGTGTGTGAGGGGGTTTTCTTTTGGGTTTTTTGTGTGTTTGTGCCTGGGATTGGTTGTTTTGTGTGCGTCGACGTCGCCTGCAGTTTTCGGGGAGTGGTCTCTCGAAAAAGCTCTTTTCAGCTTTGCTTTTTTCCCTCCCTCTCTATCGCACACTCTCCCGCGCTCTCTCTCTCTAGCTCTCCCTCTGTCTCTTTCTCTCTCTTTTCCACTCGCACTCGTTAAGGGTCTATCTTTCTGCTCTCTCGTTTTGGACTGGAGTGTACTAAAAATACCCATAAATATATATATATTTGTATTTGTATTGTTCTGCGCTGCAGTTCTCCAGCCGCCTCTTCTTCTTTCCTTCCATATCCTGGCCACAACTACATGCGTACATACATGCATGTTTGCCAGCGTGTGTGAGTGTGTGCGTGCTTATGCACTTGGCTGCCATTGCTTATTGTTGTGCCATTGTTTCGTAACTGTGAAAATGACCTTAAAGCCGTTAAATTGCTGACTGAGTGACTCGGTCCGACCGGCTGATCCGAAGCAACGTCTGCGCACCTGTCCCGCTCCCCGCCCACTCAGAGAAATGATATCGAAAACATATTTGGAACCAACTTGTACAATATCATTTATAATATTACTAATACGCCATGTATTTCACAGCTTATTAATTGTAAAGCTATGAAATTTCGAATATTATTTAATACCAATTGATTTCGAAAGTAAAAAATACATACAAAAAATACATAATCTTGCGTACATACCTACATAAGTTATGTAACATAACTACATTGATAAATAAAATAGATAATTTTTGTAAACCGAAAATTTAAACTTTTTTCCCATTTATTAGCTGCGAAAGTTTAATATTGTTTCAGAAATAAATTCTAATTAGGGTTTATTTTGAATTTTATCATTGTTTGTTTTGATTTTATGAAAATATCTCTTAGGAAATTATTTATATTTTTACAATGTTTTTTTCTCAGTGCACCTACACCCCAAAAACGCTTTTGGGGCGTCCGTCAGTTGGTTTGTAGAAGCAAAGACGTACGCTTATGAGCTGCCAAGTGGTCGGCGCTCTCGGTCTTCTTGGTTTCGGCCATTTTCCAAAAGCCAGAATGTGCGTAGCCAAAGGACCCGCACCTACACACACACACACACACACTCGACACATTCAGAGCACCTACACACACCCTCGCATTCGACATCCAAAGTCCGGACTTTTGGGCTTTTAAAGTCTCTGCTTTGTAATTTGACTTGACAGGCTGCCTGAAACATCTCTATAATATTTTTTTGTTGTATTTTTGTTTAAAGTTATGTAGGGTTTTAAGGTTGTGGTTTTCTCAGGATAGAGATAAGATTCGTAAATTGTAGTCTATATTTTTAATCAGTGAAAAAGGGCAAAAAAACTCTGACTGATTTACATCACATTTATTAAAATGTATGTTCTTGAATTTTAGAATTAGGTTTTCAGTTTTATTTATATATTTAAGAGGGTTTAACCTTTCTTTTTAGCCAAAATATTTTTTAAAAATTGATTTATAAATAAAACAGAGGTAAAATCGATTATCCATCTTCTTTTCTGTCCTCATTTCAAGTACTATGTAATTTATGCCAGATCCCCAGCATTATATTTTTGCACATATTTGTAGTCTACTTCTGCGGGCTTTCGCAAAACCAAATTGAAAACAACCCAAGGAACTGAGGCACACACAATTGTGTTTTTCAAGTGAAAGAAAACCAAGCCAAATTCATAGCCGGCAGCGACGTTGTCAGAATCGACAACAAGATTCACAATGGCCCCCAGGCAACAAAAAGAGCGAAAAGAAAAAGGGGATTTTTTGAATGGCTGCCACGGGTAAAATGGCGGCTCCGCAATCGAAGGCAAATTGAGCGATACGCAGGCAGGCAGACTGGCAGCTATATGCACAATCATATAGAATATATATAAATATATATGTACAAACGTACATTGGAGGGAGTGTGTCGCTAAGCATTATCTGGGCAGCAGGACAACAGAACCCGGACTCCGGAGTGGAGCTTAAATATGTTGGCAACGGGCAAAAGGCAGCCAAAGCTGGGATTACGTCTCGCAGAGCTCGAAAGCAGATATTTTTCATGCAGACACGGCATACACCCTCGATCTGGGTGGGATAACAGCAGGTATTAAGAATGCAGAGACAGAGACAGGGTGCTCAAGAATGCATGCAACCAAAAATGAGGTCCAAGCGGACACGCACTCAACTTTCCTTCGAGCTTGTTGCTTAATCGCAGCGAAGCTAAAGACGAGCTGTTCTGGGGATGATGCCTCAAATTAAAGAAGGTTATTTACGGCATAAATTACCTTAATTTCTTTTAAAAAGGTTTAATGTGTGGTGACCAAAACTATATTTTTCTAAAAATTTAAATTTTTTTATTAATCAATTCAACAAATTGCTAATATTTCTGAGGCGAATACCTTCTTTTAAATATTTGTGATGCTTAAGTTGCATTTTAAAATCGAAATAGGTATACAAATCATTAAAAAAAAACCAAACATCATAATATTAAAAGTAAAGAGTGGAGAAACGTATTTAGCTAATATTTACAAATGACAAAATGCTACACTTCTGCTTTTAAATGAAAGATAAGTTTACATTTTCCATTTGATAGTCTACCCTTGGCCTGACTCTCCAGTCACCGTACTTTCCATTGCAACGCATTAACTTAAAATCCCCTAGTGACCTTAGCTTGTCGTGTTGAATCGATGTTAAAACTTAAAAGTGTTGCCAGCACTCTATTTCTTTGAAGCTTTGCATTTTGTATTATTCAGTTTATTTTATAGATATGCATTTTTATTTTAGCTGTCAATAGGAAGATCTGGACCATATGCATCCATCTGCAGTGGGAAAGGCTTTATTCTTTTAAGGCTTTATTCATTATTTTAGAAGGTCTTGGATATTAGATAATAAAATATGAATTTTATTTAAAAATATCTTGATATGTAAGCCTAAAAAGTTTCATATTTAACTAAGTTTCCTTTTTAATTCTAATTTTGTTATATTTCAAGACCAAAATTAATTACCCAAACAAAGACAAAGCCAAATATACACATAAGCCACTTTAACAGAAGCCAATAACCTCCCCAATGTTCCATTATCCCCATTTGCCTAGCTCGATTCCTAGATCGATTCCTGGCCAGTGCTGACATCTGTTCGGATCATTCGGAAGTAATTGGATTGACAACTTAATTGAGCCCCTCCGTCCCATGGGCTCATGGAGGTGCGAGTGCTCACCAATTGCAGCTCGAGAACTCCAAACATCAAATGACCGTAATCAACGCGCAAGGACCGCACTCGAGGCCGATATAGTAGCTTCACCTCGTCCATCCATTAGACCCCGCGCATGACAAACAAAAGACCCATTTAGATAAAGAGTGCGCAGCTCAAAGTCATAATCATAATAGCGGAATAGTGGAAGTGCCGGCGGGCGTTGGGCAACTATTTATGTGCCCCCCTGGAAGGCTACTCCCCCCGCCAGGTCAGGCTACTCCCTCGCAAAGTGACCAACTAAAAGTTATTACGCAACCGACCGATGCACTCTGAAAGGGGTAAAAAAAAAGTGAAGTGAACGACCAGAACCGATGGATATCGTCCTGGCAGGAAACACTGAACAGACCCAAGTCATAGAGCAAAATGCGCGATAAAATATTGAAAGCACTCCAAAAGCATTAATAAAACGGCAAAGGCAACATGGGATGGGTAAGTGGGCACACGTGAACTTTACACCTCCGCCACAGCCGGGGCCAAGAAAAAAAGGAGGCCGGGAAGCCGGGACTCAGAACCATTCCCCGCCAGCTGTGCCTTCATCGCGTGCGTGCCAGTCGTATGCCGCGGCGCACGCATCCATTAGGATTCAAATTGTTCGTGGTGGCGTCGTCCCTTTTATGCGCCTGCCTTTTTGGCTTTTTCCATTTTTTGACTTTACTTTTTTTAACATACTCTTCTGTGGAATTTGCTAGGAGAAGAGTCAAACTACTTAAGACTGGTTTGAACTGAAAGGCAACCTGTCTTTATTATAAATTATTTCTATAATTTCAGTTAACACAAATAAATGAATGTTTTTTATAAAAATCAACAGAGAAATGATTATTAAAAACATATTAATCCCATAATCAAGAATTCACCAATTTACTATAAAGATAATAATAATAATGACATTTCTTTAGTCTTTAAAATGATGATTCTTTTTTTAAGTTCATAAAAAAGAGATATTTTCGAGTAAGATATTAATTAATTTTAGAGATACTTATTAACAATAACAAAACCCAAAATATCTCAACTTTAAGAGTATACCTTTATCATTCTTTAATAAAAAACAACAAAGTGGGAATGGGTTTGGCTTTAGCCATAATTCGTTGAATGAGCCACTGCACGCGTCGTCACTTTGCATAGAGGAAAGCCCTGCGTCATCTGGCAGGACTCGATTTTTCCAGGCAAAAGGACACGAACGTCGCGACAGCCGCATATTATCTAATTAGGAGGCACTCGAAAATAAAATTACGAAACAAAAAGTTTTGCCATTTGAGGGTAAACAATGTACAAAAAAATTGACACTTAACTTTGGTCAGGGTTGATTTGGGGTCAGGGCGATGAGTGCTTTGTCTGTGGGTTCAAAAAATAAAAGAGGGAACTTGGACAAGAGAGGCCATTAAAAAGTTACAAAAGTTACTGAAGTTGCAAAGAAAGTCATTCCTGATGTCGCAATGTGGAAAAGAGTTTTACTTTATTAAGCTCCAAGGTAATTTGGCTAAATAACCATGAAAACATTCAATTAAGCAATTAATGCGGTGGATTATGCTAAATAAAATATAAAAAAATTTATTAAATATGTTTAAGTATGATTTTTGTAATAAATATATGTAGAAAATATGAACGAGCACTGTGTTTCCAGTGCTCTCCTTGACATTGATTTATTTATTTGTTATTGATATTACAAAGTCAAATTTTGTGTTTTTGTCCCAAATACACTTAAGATCCTACCACAATAAAATAAATATCTACCAGAAAACTATGGTAAATAACTCTTCCCCCTCCCGGAGAATACTTTTCCGGTCAATGGATTTGTCTGAAAAAAAAGAAGCCCAGTCTCTGGTTGGGGGTGACTTTTCCTTGGGCTGCCAGGCGAAAAACTATTTATCATAAGGCAGCTACGGTGTCCAGGACAAAAGGAGATGGGCGCGCCGCGATGGCAACGCCCCCTTTTAAGCTTTCTCGGGGCTCCTTGAAACGCGACGGGCAACGCATCTGTTCCAAAGCATTTATCAAAATGTCAATGCAGCACTTAACCAAATCCATTAAGTAACTTCGCCTTATCCTCCGCATCCGCATCCGCATTCGCATTCGCAGCCGCACTCATTCAGTCAGTCAGTGAGCCAGTCAGTCCGTCAACCAGTCAGTTTGTCATGCATTCATTCATCTATTCATTGGCCATAAAAAGCGCCGGCTATTGTGTATTTCCGCCCAACCGCCCACTGGGCACCACTCCTCCCACTCCTTAATTCCTTTGGCGGCTGGTAAATGCGTCCATTTAGCGGCAAACAAGCGACAGATCCGCTTGTAATCCTTTAAGTGTATGCAGTGCCAGCAATGGATATGGATGGATATTGTCCGGGGTCGGAAGAGGAGGCGGGGAATGCGAATGCGAATGCGGATGTGACTGTGACTGTGCCAGTGGGCGGGGCACTAAGGGAGTCAGAGTCACTCTCTGGTGACAGCAAGTGCAATAATTTGTTTGCAGTTTCCCCGTTAAGTGCTCTATTTTGTACAAATGGAAACATCACCAGCAGCAGCAGCAGCAGCAGCAGCTCAGCGCGAAAGGAAAATGCTCTTGTTCAAGGGTGTTGCCGGTTTCCTCCAACGATTCCTCACGCTCCTTATCGTTGATGTTGTTGTTGTTGTTGCTATCGCCCTAACGAAATCAATTCGACAAAGTTAAATAAGGACGAAACGAGGGGTGGCGGACAAAAGGACTAGCCCAGGCACGAGGCGAGACTGACTCCGGATCCTGACTGAGCTGCCTCATTGACAAAGTCAAGTTTTCAGTGGATGGAATAGCAAGGGAGTAGGCACAGTGGGCAGGTCTTCGAAATAAAAATTTTGAAAGTGATAATATATTGCATATCGAAATAATTAAATATATATACAAATATATACAAAAAATCGTAAAGTTTGATACATATTTTTAACTATAAAGTTCGCCTTTGGCCCTAAGATATCGATCTTTTAAATGACATGTTTTTTTAAGGAATTTTTGTAGCTTATTTATCTTTAATATTTATTAATAAATAATATGTATATATTTGTTTTCAAAATATATATAAAATTCAGGGTTTGCTCTTTGGCAACTGAGTTAAATTCCGGCCTTTTGAAAAATTTGTTTAAGATAAATTAAGAGCAAAAGGCTCCAAAGCTTGACTCTTTCTCTCTGACAATAAAAATAAGGTTAATTAAAACTGTAACAACTTATAGATAATTAAACCTATAATTTAATTTATTTTAAATTTAATTTATTTATATATATTCCACGAGTTCGACCTAGTGTTCAACCCACTCTTTAATCCAAAATCGGATGCACAAATAAGAAAGGAATTTCCGAGCCGACCGCCGTTGAGCTCTCGTTTATGACAAAATCCCGCTGTTTGTTTGCACAGACCCCGAATAAGAACCCATATCCGAAAAGGAATTCATTGCCGCTCTGCCAAAGGACATGCCACCCCCCGGAGTATTTGTTGGGTGTTAACAAAGCGTAGCAGCTCGGCTCTCGAGTCCTGCCCCGCATTGATGACATATTGGCGATGGTTGAGCGTCACCCCGATAAATTCTGGACTGGTTACCCGGGTGGTACTGGTACTTTGCTCTACATACCGTTAATGTTAATGCTTTTAATGTAATAAAAACATTTGCAGCATTTAGGGGGCGTACTAGGGTTGTGCTCGGGTTTTGGTTCGTGGTAGGAAATTGGACAGGTTTTTGGTTTGTCGGCACTTGTTGCTACGGTCATTTATGTCGCCTGTCAGCAATGAGTGCCCTCTAGACATCGACTGCTGGTGGAACTCTTCTTTCTTCGCAGCTCCCACTTACCGCCCACTACTGACCTCATGAATAATCCGGTTTCCGGCAAAGAGGGAGCGCCCCGACCAGTGAAAAACTGGTTTCCAGGACACTCCTCTATCTCGCTCGCCAGGTGAAGACAGGCAGGCAAGTTTATTGTGAAACTAAAATGGGTAAGTCATAAAAAGAACGGCTTGGTGCTTAACCTTTCGCAGCCCTCTGCCACACGAGGGTGCTAAAAATGTTCGGTGAAAACAAAAACTTGCCACTTTTCATGGCAAAGCTTTTTGCTGCAATATGTTGCTGATTATGCCGCTGGGATTAAGTGTCAGTCGGTCCGAAGCCGTCTACCCAACTGCATAATGACCTTAATCAATTTTCCCAGCAACCCCCGAGAAAGTGTCGGAGGGAGAGCTACTGGAAGTAGCTCTCAAAACTGTTGCATGTGTCTGCTCCGAGATGGGAATCACTTAACCCGGAGGGAGCGAGGGTTGGAACCTGGCTCAGCCATCGATAGCTCAGCAATAAAAAAAGATACTTCAGACCTCTGGTAACCAGAGATGAGTCAACGAGCAACCCTCGACTTGCTAAGTGGACTCATCGTACAGGCCACGCGACTGAGACCGGGCCCAGGCCCAACCCAACTCTAACTCCAACTCCTACTCCCAGCTAGTTATCATCGACATATGGAAATTCTAGCCGCGTGGAAACTCCGCTTAAGCGCGTGCGGCTTAGGCGCGACTTAAGTTTCCCTTTAACTTTCCAGGGAGCGGAGTTTAACTTGGTTCGTAGGTGCGAGCCACGCACTTGACTTGTTAGCCACGTTAAAAGCGGCTCACACGTGCCTGCAATTAAGGTGGAAATGGTAACTCAATCTGAAGTAGGGAAAGGGCTGTGGTCGTCTCCATATTAGCAGATAGTGCACTCAAAAAATTATAAAGGAAAGAGAGAATTTAATTCTTAACAAATCAATATATAAATTTAGACAGAAAGAAGTAGCTCTTGCTTGTAAATGATACATATTATGCTGATTATAAAGGTATTAAGAAAGGTATACAAATTTTTTATTAATGAGTATATAATATAGTATATTTCTTCAATTCCCCTCATAAAATATTTATAAAACGTTTGTTAATTATTTACAAATTAAATTACCAAAGATTCTTTCCAAGTTCTCTACCTTTTTTTGCCTCTGTACACCTGGAGTGCGTGTGCTCGGCACCCCAACGGTGTCTTAACCATATAACTGCCGGTCTCCGGCAACTACAACGACTACCAGGTTCATTTCCATTAACCGGCAAAGAGGCGTTTAAGTTAATAGCAATGGCCTCCGCCCGCCACCCATCGCTCCACCAGATCCACTTTGACTTCACCCCCAACTCGGTGAGGCATTGTAACCGTTCCGGAATCCGGTATCCGGAGTCCCCTCCATTAGCGCGTGCCATGATGCCTCAACCGAAGGCGTGTTGCACTTTGGCTTTGCCACTTTTAGTGTTTCATAATTAAAAATGTTGCCGGTGTCGTGTGGTCGCAATGCTCTCCGGTTACCGGCTACCAGCTACCAGCTACCAGCTACCAGCTACCAAGTACCAGCCAACAGCCACCATCAGCTCATGCAATATTAAGTCACGGGACGAGCGGACCCCAAACCCCCGAGAGCAAAAGGCGAGACCATCTGCAGCTGGGCCATTTTGTCGCCTGTTTTGTCGCCATTTGCCAAGGTGAAAGTCTTTTTGGGCACCTTTTAATGCGTTTGCTTTTAATTCCGGACCGTGAGCACTTACACGGCCTTGCCCCCATTTTCCCCTCCGCCATTCTTTGGCCGTGGGCATTCAAAGTAATTGGCAACAAAGCCCTGCGACATGTTTGCCTTGGCTTTCAGCATGTTTTTTATTATGTCTATTATAATTTACTTTATGCATTTGTTTTATATACCTGCTCTTACGGCATTATGTAAAGGATGCCGAGGAAGGCTTGGGCTTGTTAGGGCTTTTCTTAAGCATTTATGCAATTTGTTAATTTTGGTTGTAAGAAGGGTTTCTTTTGTTTTATTGTATTTCTTTTTATAAAGAGGAAACAATAAATGAAACTCTTCGTATGCTTAAATTAAAATTTATATAAAACGATTATGAAGACCTCAGGAATCCGCCATGAAAAATACCACACCAAAGGTTAACTTATATTGACAGCAATAAAGTCAAAAGTCATTAAGAATCCTTATTTAAAAATATGCCAGAATTACGCTCAATGGAAAAAACAAAAAACCCACAAAACCGGCATTCAGAAAATTTCTTGCTTTAACCAAAAATTAACTGTCAAATATGTTGGTTCAACAGTTTTAACACAAAAACTGCTTGTCAGGACAATTGGAACGAGGAAAACGGAAGCTTTTGGTTGGGAATTGTGGGAGAAGGAGGAGGAGTAGGAGGTGGGGCTGGTGCCAGATAAGAGGGCGTGGCAGGCAGCTCTGCGGGCCGTGCAACACAATAACTTTTCAATTTATGGCGCACATTCCATCTGACGGCCATTAAACAATGGGA
Organism: Drosophila truncata; assembly: GCA_008042515.1. Lineage (NCBI taxonomy): Eukaryota > Metazoa > Arthropoda > Insecta > Diptera > Drosophilidae > Drosophila > Drosophila truncata. The sequence goes on from VNJQ01007424.1 coordinate 12,554, forward strand.
TCCACTCGCCGCACACATTTTCCTATTTTCCGTATTTTTCATTCTTGTTTCAGTTTTTTTTTTTCCTATTCATTTCTTTTTTTTGCCTTTTGTAGCACGCTTGGCTTTCGGCTACTTTGCAAAAAGCATTTTGTTCTCTAGCTGATTTTTTTGTTATTTTTTTTTGTTAGCAAACAAAAGGCGTGCGCTCTCGTTGGCAGCCATTGAAGCGTCAAGTCCGAGCTGCAAGCTGTCCAAGCGACCACCGGCACCCTTGACCGTAGCTATAAAACGTCACAAAAAAGGTTTACGGAGCGAGTAAAAAAAAGTTACTGGAAATAGGAATAGGAATAGGCGACAACGACGACATGCCAAGCCCATGTCCAGTGTCGGCTGGGTTTAGCTGCTTGCAGAAAGACATGACTGGGTCCTTGCTTTCGAATTTTGAGTGCTCCCCAGCTCGGGACCCATCATCAATCGGGTTCGCCTTCGCCTCGTTGAGCCGCCTTTATGTTTATGGACGACCGCCACTCGTAGTCTTGGTCCAGTCTCTATTGTGTCTCAACTGCAACTTCATCAAGCTGCCAGGACCTCGGGGGGATGATGTGGAACCACCATAACCACTTTGTACACTTTAATTAAAACTAATCTTATAAAAGAGCTTACAAATTTAGATACAAAGGACGTTTTTCTAACATTAAAGAAAACTTAGATTTAGGTATTGAAAAATTCAACAGAATCGGAATGGAAAAACCAAAAATGGAGTCCTTTCAAGTCAGAATTTGCAATAAACACGAATTTTGAAAGATAATTTTTTATATAATTGGCAGAAACATACAAATATTATAATTGTAAAGATCAAAATATATCACATTTAGCATTTTAATATCAATATAATCTTTAAATATCCAACTTTTGTTATTTAACTTATTTTCTCCTTTTACAAATTATATTTTAAACCAGTATTAAATCCATTCATATTTAAAAAAAAAAAGTTGTATTATTTTTCTTGCAATTTTTACAACTCATAGCCATCCTTTCCGAGTGTACTAGGACTCAAACTGAAATGGAACCAGAGCCAAAAGTGGGAGCAACAGTGGAAATGGCAGAAGAAAAAGGTTTATTGCGGTCTCTATAAAAATACACACTTGGGGTGATTTCCTCCTTTGAAGCTGGCACAAAACGTCCTAGGTGTGGGTGGGATTCTATGTGATTCTATGGGTTGGGTCTCACCCAGCCTACAGCATTGTTGGAGGTTAGGTGGGTGGGTGGGTGGAATGCTGCTCCGTTCGTCTGCTCTAACGACTTCGTTTCGGTGCCCATTTTATTTGCCTGCTCCAAGAGCTCTACTCCGCCGTTCCATTTCGCTCCGTGCTGTGCTGTGCTGTGCAGCCATTATCTTGGCTTTGCCTTTATGGTCTTTTGTGTGCGTTTGATGAAGCCAAGATGGCGCAGAAAATGGTTGGATACGCTCTGCGTGGGGGAGGATGGAGTAACTCTATGGCCAAAGCAACGGAGCACGGGGAGCAGGGAGCAAAGAGCTATTTCTGCCTGCCTGCCTGCCTGCCTTCCTACCCGTCTGCCCGCCTGCTGTGTTGTTGAATTATCAGCCACAAAAATGGACGTCGCCATATTTATAAAGGGGCCAGGAATGGAAACTGTGTGCACATCCTGCGGGTGTGCTGGTGTGCGCTTGTGTGAATGTGGGGAAGGGACCTAAAATCTGTGTGCCAAGCAGTGGAAATATTGGAACTGTGGATTCAATTTCGACCGGAATTTAAAAAACATTTCACTTTTTACAGCTTCGCATTCAATGCCTTAAAAAGCTATTACTTTTTATTCATATTTTAATGCTAAAAGAAAATTGAAGAAAAAATTTAAAGCTGTAACTAAACATTTCAATTTAAAGAAAACTATGAAACTCTTTAAATAACAAAAATATCGTCGTATTAGACTTGGTATATGAATGAATTTACTTCTTTAAAATTCCGAAAAAGAAACGTATATCTCTAGGCTTTCATAGAAATTTTAGATTTAAATTAATTGTAAGCATTCAAACTGAAATAAATTAATGCTTTTTATGCATTCTCTGAATAAAATTTTAAAGTAAAAGACTTATTTAAACCATTCCAGTTTGGAAAATGGTAAAAATATTACGATTTCTCGTTCTGGCATTTATTCTGGTTACAAATTGTTCGTCTTCTAAATGTACATGTCATCAATATACATATAAATTGTTGCCAGATATTTTAATCACGAGAATTGAATAGGTACATTTGAACGTCTCCACTGGTTTCAGGTCTACAAAGTATTATTCAAGTTTTAGTTATATTCTGAGCTTTATATATATGATTTATGGTCTTACGCGGGCTCATCGGTTACCCAAACACGTCCAATCTTCTGATACTCCCACTTCTTGTTATCCAGTGGGCACACGTTGCGCGACTCGACCCAGCGTGAGATGCAGTGAAGGTGGAAGGCATGGTTGCAGGTACCCCAGGCCAATGGGCACTCTTTCTTGTCATCATGGGTCTCGGATGCCTGGCACTCGATGCACAGCTCCGTAGCCTGGTTGCGGCAAATGGCGCAATTGTCCACCTGGATTTCCCAAGCCCATAATGCAACGGCGTCCCATTTCTTCACCTTGAAAGTCCTTTTGGAGGTTTTGTTGCTGCAGGAGGGCTGCTCGTCAATATCCATATCCATTGCTATGCCTTAATTTTTTTCTTCAATTATTTCTGGCTTTAGCTTTAGCGAAAAATAAAACTTTTCACGATAAAATGTGACCAAAGGCAGTGAAAAAATGTTCTTAGTCAGGGCTGGAGTGTCAAAAGTTAAAGTGTGTTTTCACTGCTTTACATTCTTGGGCATGTTGCAGATGGTTTTATATAGAAAATGCACATTTTCCACTAGTGCTAGTGTTTTGTATAAAAAAATTCGTCTATACTAATTCTTATTAACTCTTAATTCTGAAAACGAGAAACGAAAATGGAAAAGTCCCCTAAAATATAGCTTTAAATTTAATTTCAAGTTGCATGACCAAAAAAAGTGCAAAAAGTACAGTACCAAGCTTTCAATCTGTGCCCCTTTTCGCCTGTCGTAACTGCATGGTCACGTCCGCAGGACTACGCCCATTCTCGACTGAAGCCATAAACTCAACTTAGCTGCAAGTTTCCAGTTGAGATTCGGCAAACAAAAATGGGGACGTGCAATGGACGCGCTGCAATCACCAATTTACGTGAGCTCCGTGTGACAGTGGAGTCGGAGTGTCCTGACACGCCCACAACGCGTGACCCAGCTGCATGTCTCCCCGGAGGTCAGTACAACATCTCACCACCTCTGCACCAATTCCCGCCCTTGTGCACTGGAAAATGTATACAATATATGTACATATCTGTTTGTCATGGTGGATACGACATATAATAATATAAATGCTGAAATTTCATTATATTAAAATAAATAAATTGTTTTAAAGAATAATAATTTAAACTAAGTTCTGATCTCTAAAATAAAATAAAGTAATAATTTTCGATTAAGAAATCTACCAAGAATCGGTTTCCTGTCCAAACTTTAAATAGTGTGCACTGTGCATTGACCATTTGGAGTTCACTCCTCTGCATTCATGTTTTTATTTCAAGTCTCTGCACTATTCCCAAATGTGACGGCTTAACTGGGGAGCGGGATGCACTTGGAGTGCATTCTTTATGCCTGCGCATAGCCATGCGGATGTGCCGGGGACATAAAGTATCAAAAATTCAAGCACCAGCCACAAAAACCTCCGACAAAACTGACGGCATTTTCGCACTCAATTACTTTGCATTAGAGACACCAAAGACGTGGGGCGAGGGTCGACAACAAACAGGGATTTGTGTCGTTCCATTAAAGTTTTATTCACGCAATCGGCAAGGGAGAAGGGGACTCGTTTACGCTTTACTCCTTTGTCGGGGAACCCAACCCCCGGGGCATACAGTCTGTCTGGCCACGAAGCATGGCCACGGCCCGAGCGATAATAAAAAACAATTTGCCACCCATTGGGCATTAACGACAACAAACGACAGCAGCACCAGCATCTTCCTTCCCGCTTAACTATTCAACCCCACCCCGATTTTACACTTAAAATGAAAATTGATTTGAAATCTAGATAAACCAGAAAATGTTTTTCAAATTAGGAAAATATACAAAAAAAATTATAGCACTCTGTACGTAAGAAAACTTAACGTTGTTTCAGTATTCGTTGCTTAGAAGAGATACAAAATTATAATTTAGATGGATTATTATTTAAAATGTGTTTTAGCATGCAAAATTGTTGTTACTTGAGATACCACAAAATCTTTATACATTTTTCAAGCTTAGAAATATTATTTCTAAAATTTAGGAACCTTTTGGGGTTACTGTTTTCAGTGTACGACTTTCTGGTTCCATCACATGCCACCCCTTACGGAGATGGCGTGTCTGGTGCAGTTTTGTCACAAATGGCAACATATGGACGAACGGTTTCAAGTGGCTAAGGCAAAGGATACGGCTACGGTTAAGGACGAAGGCTCATGCAATAAAATCATTTTGTTCAGTGAACGCTTTCAACAAGCATCGCATAATTTGCGACATACGCTCGAGTCAATGGTCAGGTCGCATTCGCATTCGCAATCGCCATCGAAGTTGGGTGCCATGTGTTTGGGAAATAAACCCATTTATCTATTTGCCAGCTTGTGATTTGGCTGCTAGAGGGGAGCCCGCTTATCGGGAGCCAAGATTGGTCTTACTGGGTCAACTGCAATCCGGCTAAAGACAAACATCGGATAGCGAATGCACTGCACTGCGGTAACTTCAAAGCGCACAAATAACTTTACTCTAGATTTAATAAACGATTATATTGGACTTAAATCCAAGTAGGCAGTGTTTGTGCTCTATGCTGCCGTTGAATTGCCCTAATCAGCTACTCGAGGCGCAATCAGTGCCACACATTTATATGGGCACTCGAAAGAGCTCAGGCTCTGGAGTGGCTCGAAAGCCCCTCCGATCTCCAAAGAGATAGATAGTCGGCGTGCCTCGGGGCCAGCTTTACCCAACTTGGAGCCCTCATCGGAGGGTTAGGTTGTATAACTATGATACAGTTGCTTGACACCTTCAAGTGCTCGTCGCTGACTTCGCTGGAAAGTAGTTCAGCAATCTGTGTAAATATTACGGCAAACTGAATCGGAACCTAGGCACAGGGCCAGAACTCGTAGGAGAACCATCAGCGGCACTTTTAGATGTCCGGACAAACAGACCACTGAAGAAGGTCTGGAGAAACTGTGCTATGTGAAGGTTATGAAACTTTGATTGTCTTTTATACCCATTACAAAAAAATAACACAGGTATTTATGTAATACTATTATCTTACATTTTAGCTTGAGAATATCTTATAAAAAAGATTTTTTCTTAAGGAAAAACCTTGTAAAAATATTTATATTTAAAAATGTATATAAAATTTTTTTCTAAATACAACTTAATGTTATCTTTGATAAGGAATTGATTGATATTGTTGTTAGCTTTACATTTTATATCCCTTATAAAGGCCATACACTCTTCTAGCGGATGCCCAAAAGTCGAAACACTCTCCTTTAGCGTTCCAATACTTATTCATCGAGTGACACTTATCTGTTCTGATAGGTGATCTGAGAGGGTTAGGCAAAACTTACCTTATCTCCCCCGTAAGCCCGATAAGCTCCTATAAGTGGACACACTCGTGAGATCGACTGCCAACTGTTTGGTGCCCAAAAATCAAAACAAAAACCGATATAGCAATCTCCATTCTTTATTTTAGTGTCTATACACGGCGACCTTTGCGACTTGTGACCACAAGGCTCATCCCGTATAGCTTCTTCAACTCTTTTTATTTATCGACCAGCGACTGGTGATACTCCGATAGCGGCGGAATTGGACTCTCCTTGGTGCGAGTGATAAGTTAACTAATCGGCGGCTATTATTGTTGAAAATGACATATCGGGAATTAGATTGCTTTATAATGACAACACTTCCATCACTCACAAAAGTGGGGTCCACGTGAATAAGACTTAAAAATAATACCAATAATAACACTCTTAGATTGTTTAGCATTGTCTGTCAATTGATTATCTCTCCCACTAGCGAAAAACCCAAAAGATAATTCAAGCTAAAATTAGGGGCTTACTCGATCGATTCAGACTCGTGACTCAGTCAAATGAACACTCACTTGGCAACCGAATAGAAAACGTTGAAATGTATGTAATTATATTTAATTGGCATCACGTTTTTATTATGCTGCGTTTTGGGTGATTTTAGTTATTTTTAGATATAAACTTATCACATTTAATGGGTAAAAAGTGTTCATAACATTTATATAAAAAAACCGTTTTATTAACAATGTATTAAATCTTCAAATTAAATTAAAAGTGATACCTTAAAAAATGTTAGTAAAATGACTCGATTTTATATTATTATTAGGAACACAGGTAACAGAACTATATCTTGTGATAGAATTGAAAATTCATGTATATTTTGGTACTTTTCCCTGTGAAAATTCTAAAAACTATTCCACAAGAGTATTAAATATCTTGTATATTAATTATATAACCATTGATAACAATAAACCAATACATAAGTTTATTATTATTTAATAAACATTAACATCAGATATTACCGAAGATCTCGTAATACTTTCTGGTTTCATACAATCGACACGGTTATCTTCCCTTTTCTGAATGCTAATAATATGCGGTTGACTTGGCTGGCCAAAGGAAAACACACACAAAAAGATGAAATCATAAATCCAAACAACTACATCCTGGCTTGATTGAAAGGTAAATACTGCATAAATGGACAGGGGCCGCAGCGGAGAGATGGGTGGTGGCCGTAACGCAGACAAAGGGATCTGGAGCTGGCTTTATAGCCACCTGCTGGGACCACCTGTTTAGATATGCTCCGGACAAAAGAGCCGGAATCGAGACAAAGAGCATAGCGACGTGGAAAATAATCACTGATAAAATAAGAGCATAAAGGACCAGCACAAAAAAGGGGTGGCTGAATGGCACTGGGTACTGCAATTGGGATGAGGATGAGGGTGAGGGTGAGTATAGAACTGGTCGGGGGTGTTTGAATTGAAAAGAAAAATTTCCGCATTATCCCGCGGATTCATGTTAATAGGGCTCATTTAACGCAGCCTGGTTTGAGTGATCCCCGGAAGACTTTCAATACCAATAAAGCCATAAAAATCACTTCATTGCTTCCCTTTCGATAAAAACAAAAAACATATCGGTGAGCAACACAAGCTACTCGTACTGCTTTTGAGGAACACGGTTTCGGTTTCATGTTCTCCTCCAGCGTTATCAATTGGTACATTCGGTGTGGTTGTTTGCACCTGAGTACAGGTTAACCAGTGCCTTGTAACATAGAGCGAACAGAGTGTCAACAAAATGTTGTGTTGCCCTCTCAATGGGCGAATCTTGTACCAGACTCCAGATAACCACTGGAGGAGCAGGCAAAACACGGCCCCAAGAAGAAGATACAGATACAGGCGAGTGGAAATAGAATGCCTACCTTGCGTATTTATAGATACCCCGATACCCAGATACTTAGATACTGCAGCGGGAAGCCTTATCAACGTTCAAGGTATCGACTGAAATGCCGTTCAAATATTTACACCGGCAGCACAAAGCACAGAGATTTTCACCCCATTCCCCGCTAGCCACGGAGCTACTGCTCCCGGAGTCCGGAGTCCAGAGCCGATGATAAGCGGGACGCGGACATGGGCGCGCTAATTGCGGAATGATAAAAGCAAAAAGTAGCTAACTCCCCCGGAATGCCCCTTTCGTTGCCATCTGCCCCAGGGCAAAAGCACACAAATGTTCCATCAACTCGGTTGCCACTGCCAGGATTTTGGAATCCAGTAAAAAATTAAGCCAGCATCGAGGGAAATGATTATTCAACTGATGAAAAGGGAAATACCCTTGCAACACATAATTCGACGACTTTAAAATATTTAGATATTTATTTTTGTTAAACTAAACTTATTAATGCTTAAATACAATAGTTTACAAGTGTTCTTTACTTCAAAATAAAACATAATAATGTGCTCTAAAAAAAGAAAAATAAATAAACGCTTTTACTATAAACTTTACTATTAAACTCATAGGCTTAGAATCTTAAAAATGTATAAATACATATTTATAAATAAATAAATAATAGTAAACAACAAAATAAATGTACTTTTTCTTACTTCTTCATTGCTTTTTATTATTTTATTCTTTTTGAATTCTCAGACTTTAATTTCAAACTCAGAAAAACCAGCTTCGCATTCTACATGCCCTAAAATCATAAAACTCTGTTCTAGGGTATGGAATTAAATAAAAATAAGAATTCGTATCTCTGTACACTTTGTTATTGCCAGCATTTTCGCCTTGTATTTGCCTAAACCGGCCCCTAAGGAATACCATGGAGCTCCTGAACCCCAACACGTTGCTAGACAGACCTTCGGCATTGGCATCGAGCATGCGGATGCGGATGCGGATGCGCTGCCTTAGTCCTTGGTCCTTCCCCGCCAGCTTGTTGGCAGCTTCGAGCATTACATAAAATAAGAAAAATTATGATTTCCACGCTAGAAAAGAAGAGAGGAGAGGTTGAATGGAGAAAGAAGAATTTCGGGGTAGTTCCCGGGGAGACTGGAGGGGGCAGACTGTTGCTTAACTGTCAAAATCGTGTAATTTAATAAAGTTCGCTGCGGGATATTGTTTTTTATAGAAGCCAGAGCAACATTGAGACAGCTTTTGCCAGCTGCCAAATGGGGAGTGGCTGGAAAATTGTGGAAATTGTGGCTGGCGTTCGGGTTGAAGGGGAAGAGAACATAGAGGGGGAGTCGTTGCGGCTCCTCAAAGTGTGCTGCACAAATACGAGAATATTCAGTTCACTTCAGTTACAAACAGCATTGCAACAACGCAATGTTGTCTTTTTGGGGGGGGCCGCCACAGGCACTCGACAAACACACTCGAGGGGTAGGAAATTCATACTATATAAATAAACATATATACATATCCGTTTGTACCTATGAATTCACTTACATATTTACTTGAAAGTAGCGAAAAAATGTTGTTATGAGCCCTTAGCAAAATAAAATAAATTCGTCGGCAATGGTTAAGAGGAAGTAAAGTGACAAAAATAAAGAAATTGTATCTTTAAAATGCTACAAAATTATGTTTCTTTTATTTTCAAACAGTATTTTTATGAAAATGGGATATTATTCGCAGATTGAGATGCTAAAATTGTAATATTATAAGAAAGTTTGAATACAACTTTATCGAAGCTATTTAATATGGTGTAAAAGAGGATAAAATGCAGTTGAATAAGCAACAAATATATATATAACATATTTCATTAAATTTAAATAAGATATTTCATTATTAAAAAAAAAAGGAAGGAAGATCAACCTCCAATACAGTAGATTTCCTCTTTAAATATAATAAAAATCTAACAGCTCTGAAGAAATCTTAAATAAAATGGAATATATGCTTACGTTTGCTGTCTTGTTGCTCAATTACGCAAAGAATTACTTATTCTCTTTTATAACACCTTAAATTTAGTTGAATAAATTACATAACATTTATAAGAATTTTCGCAACCTAAAAACATCCTGTAAGTTTAAGTTTTAGAACCCCACTTAAAGCCCCAGCAGCCCCAGAGATGTCTATCCTTATTCTCAGCTGACATCCCCGTTCATTTTCGTACTGTTTATTTTTTAGCAAGTGGAATACCTATTTTATTTTATTAAGCAGCGAAGAAATATAAAAGTAAACAGTTGACTGCAAAAACACACATAAGTAAGGCTGTTGTAAACATCCCCCCAGAACCCCCCGGGAGAGTGGAAAGCAAAGGAGGGAAAACAAAAAAGAAAACCCCACGCCCACACATTTCCAGCGTCATATGAACGCCCCATTATTTACTTAACATAACTTGAACATTCGCCTTCAACCCCCCCGATAAAAAAAGAGCGCACCAAGGGGAGCAGCACAAAGCGTAGCCAAAAAAAAAACACACACACACACTCATACAGCAAAGGAAAAATAAAGAACCCATAGTGGAAATTTGGGAGTGGGAAAGTGGGGAGCACTGTGAAGGTAATGTGGGTGGTGAGGTGGCCGCTTGGCTTACCTGCCAGCCGGCAGTTGGCTAGTCAAAAAGCTGTCGTCGATGCTAAGCGCAGACCCAGAATGCCATCAAATATGCAGGAGAAGGAGGAGAAAATGTACAAAGCCCAACCCCACATTTTCACTCAGAATCCGGAAAAATGGCGAAAAAATGATTTATGTGAACGCCAGGAAAGGAACGAAGGGAAACAGCCAACAATAACCCGGGAAAAATAACAGAATCAACTGATTTCTCAACTGCTTGGCTCTGGACCAGCAGCCTTTGTTTGCCAGACCTGCGCGCGGGCTTAGAGGCCCACAATTTTACCTTCCCTCCAGGACTTTATTTTCTCTCTCCTTTTTTTTTCAAGCAATGAAAAATGCTGAAAGCGTGCTCAACAGACAGCGGACTCCAATGGTATTGGGGTCACCGAAAAGGCATAAGATATTGATGTCCCCAGAGGAGAAGGCCTTCTCTGGGCCCGAGCCTGAGCCTTCTTAGCCTCAGAACCCAAAATGGAGGCGGGACTCAGTCTTCCAGAATGTGAATACGACATAAATGCTCAACGGGAGTACTCATTCCGAAAAAAAGACCTGGAAAAAGCATACTAAACAAGTTTCTTAAGATAGAAGCATAAAAAATAGACAGGTTTTGCCAGTGATTAAATTAATTATTCATTTCAAAGACTAATAAATATTTTTGGTTTAATCTATTTTAAAATGGCAATCCGAATAGCCTTGGAAATAATATCAAATTCTTGTTCATTTATAGTAAAATCTCCTAAACATTGAGGTAATATTTTTCGGACTTACTTTCAAATAAAAAAAAATAAGGTAAGCTAACCATTTTGGAACGGTTTCAATATTGTTCGGAACTAATTTTTTCTGTTCAGATGTCAGATATCAACCTGGTGGCCTATGACAGTTTCCGACGTGATCTGGCCAAAATCTTTAGAACTTTCAATACCTCTACGCAAACGGATTTCTCTGAGGATAGTGGAACCACCGCTCCATTCCCTGAGAAGTCTCAGTCGGAAACGGCACTTTCGAAGCTCTACGACCTAGACCTGGATTAGTTCTATTTCCACCATGGAAGAGCCATCAGATGGAAACGGAAATCCCGAAGAAAACCCCAAACCAGATCTCAAGAAAGAATCAAGGAAGAAAAAGAATAATTCGCAAACTGAAACCAGTTCCGAAGAAAACTCAGATGCATCGGACGACTCTGTGCAGGAGATCCCTGCTCAGCCAAATGAGACCTTACCGCCAGAGACTTTGGAGGCAAGAGATTCAAGAACAAGTTCTATAGGAACTGGCACTAGCATTGCCCTTCGCTCGACAACAGAATCGCAGACTTCTGATTACACCAACGAGAGCACTCACGACACCACAACTTATGGATACGTACCACTAAGTCATAGCAACAGCAGCTCCTTTGCCAGCGTTGAGACCCAGTACGGACCTCCGCCCATGAATTTCCTTCGCGAGATTCACGTACAAATAGACCCTTCTTTGCCTGAAGAGGAGATTCAGTCCGCTCGCTTGGAACTTCAAGAATTACTGACCAATGCCATGTTCCATATAGGCCAATGGAACAATGAAGCCATCTATATAATCACCTATAACTACATGTAGTTGGTTCGAAATAACGTTCAAAATTGTCAGTGACATTCTTGACTTCGAAACACCCGATAATAAGCCATATTGAAAGAATTAAGAATAAAACTCTTCAGTGGACGGTGTAATTCTACAACAAGACAAGTGATTTTTAAGCGCCTTAATTAAATTTACAATTAATACAGGAGTATTATTAAAAAACATGTTTTAATTTAAGACTGTAGCTCATTTATTTTAATTTTATATTTTATTTATGCGAAAAAGCTTTGGTATAACTATTTCGTTACTATAGCTAGTCAAATAAACCACATAAATCACTAAACTAAAGGTTTATAGAAAGAAAATATATTTTTTTCTGAAGAAGTTAAGTATATAAATAAATAAAATATTGATGTCCAAGTTTCTAAAAATACAAATTACGTCAGCATATAGTGTAACCTTTTAGGCCAAAATCTAATCAATCCTTAGAAAAAAGTCTAACAAATTACAAAGATCCAATTGAATATCAATTAATGTTGCCTGTGCTTAAAAATTCTTACACAAATGCATTTATTTATTAAAATGAACACCTTAATTAATGTTAGGACTCTCAAGAGTCCTCCAGAAATAACTTGGGCTTATTAAACAAATTATATTAAAGTTCTCTGAAAAAATGAACAATTAAAATTTGAATTTGTCTAAAAATTTGTAGCCTAAATATTAACTCACGTTCAGGGTGTTTAAAAATTCTATCGATTCACTTAACAAATTTTAATTTTGGATTACATAACTTTTAAAAAGAATTTTAGAGGCGTCCTTAATACTGACTGAATAATAATACAAAATTAATAAAAATTTATCGAGATAAAATCTCGTTTTTAATGTAAATATTTAAACAAATTTCAAAGGGATTTCCGGACCTTCCTAAAGTCATCTATATAATCACTTTTTCTGGCTCGAGCGGACGCACAAACTTTCCTCAGTCATTTCAATGGACAATCAGTTCTCAAGTGAAGTGAAGTGTTTGCTCTTACTGCGTGATCTGCGCCTGTTGACATTATGACAAATTACATAAGCTAAAGGCAACAATTGCTGAACCCCATTCCAACCACGGATCCGGATCCGGATACAGGGGAAGGAAGGAAGCAAGGAAGGAAAAAACAAACCAAAAACGGATACGCTTATACTTACTACTAGCCTGGAGTGGGCATGTGGGGTGGTTCGGGCTTGTAGGCCCGTTAATAGGAAAGCCACACAAGGACTGCGCTAACGAAGGACACGCGGCCGGCAAGGCGGCGGTTGAGCGGCAAGTGCTTTGGGTATGGGTCGTGGAGGACGAGTTAGTTCTTTTGGGTCGACTGTTTGCTCAGCGCTAAGTGCACCGGGTCCGTGGGCAAGTGGAAATGATAAACATATTTACACAATTTTTGACAGGCGAACGGGTGAAACAAAACACCCGTGGGTGCAGCCCTCGAAGCCCTCGAAGCCCACAACCCCCACAACCCCTTTCCACGCACGCACTTGAAGCAGTCGAAAAGAAAACCAAACCCAAACTCGATAAATATGTTTATGTGCAAATAACAAAATATTTGTCGATTGCCCAAAACGAGGCGCTGGAAGGGGTGGGACTTTGGCTTCGGGGCAGGGCGGAGCAGGATCTGCCAGGACGAGGGCAGAGGGAGGAAAGGAAGCACCGCAAGCGCATAATTCAATTTTTCTGCTCGTTTTTGCACGTCGCCCGGCACACGTCACCCGAGTCCACAGGGACATCGAGCTGCCACGCTACACCAGCCCCTAACCTCGCTCTGTTGCACTGAGAACCAAATTCTGAATAAAAATAGACAATTGTCATAACTACACGGGAAATAACATTTGGTTTTTACTTACTTAAAATATAATTTATAATTTTTAAAATTAGAGTAGAGATTTTTAAGTAAAGCGTGTACAGCAGAGAGGGAGAGATTGTTAACTCCGTAATTTTTTAATCCTTTTATACTTTTCCTATAGAAAATAAAATCATTTAAAGCATGTTAATTACAGGGATAATCGTAGGATTATAAATAACTTACAACTTACATATTTTTATTTTTTGTTTTATGTACGAAGTTTATATTATTATATGCTTATGTGCCTTTTTTACTGGGATAATAATGACAAGTAAATTCCCCAAGAGAAAAAACTAAATATAAGATTTAAAATATAAGATGTAGTTATTTATAAAAGAAAGATTCAATACCAATAATTTTAAGATTTTAAAGTCCCAAAAAAATATTATATTGCACCTTTGCTTCATGGTACATCAAATATTATTTTTATAAGCAAATACTATATAAATAATCAGAGTAGATTCGATTTTTTTGGATCTTCTTGAAATTTTATTTATAATCCAGAGAGTAAATCCACGAAGGTTACGCATCTTATTATTTATTCGGTCTCTGTCGGAACAAACTAAATTTTTTCTAAATTTTAACTAATGGTCAGAATGCATTCTGGCTTATACTTTTTTTCCAGTGCACACGCACTTTGCCAGAAATGCAGCGCATATTAGTGACACGTGGCGAAGGCGCTCCGAGAGTCCCAGCACATGCGGTTTCGGGCACTGGCCTCCATCCTCCTTCTCCAACTCCGTCATTTATTTGTTTGTAATTACGCGTGCTCAAAAACTAAATCTCGCCGCACTTGAGTCCCCGGGTAATGGACAAATCAGCTGAGCCTGCTCTTTTCAATGCCGAACATCGACTCCGGGACTTTGAACCATGGACTCCAGGCACGTGCATCGTACCACCTCTTCTGGTTGAGGATATTCCCAACGCATTAGCAACAATGCCGGCGACATTCGGAGTTTGTCAACAGTTTCGCCTTCGGATTTGGTTACGGCTTTTGTCATCGTCAGCGGCGCGTGTCTCCGTCCGAGATGTCATCTTCTCCACTAGACTACAATCCGCAGTCAGTTGTCAACTTTCTGGACTGGCTTTTAGTCCGGGGATTCTCGATTGATTTGGCGAGGGATTTTCGAGTGGGAGTATGTTTCAGGGGGGGGAGACATGAAACGAAATCATAAATGTGACATGTCGGAGATCTTACTTGGTCGGTTTAAGCAGCTCCGACAAACGAAATCCCTTTGACCAACCGAAAACCCAGCACTAATAAATCATCCTCCTTACGAAGTTGTTCAGCATATTTCCTTACAGAAAACTTTCTTCGGTAGTTTTCCAGTTATATATTACCGTCCCCTTGGACCACATACACATATATTTTAAGCGAGTGCATAAAAAATGTAGAGTGAGGGAAACCGAGAAGCCGCCACATTGAGCCCCTCCTAAAAGGGCATTCGAAATGAGCTCCTCGGAGATGTGAATATATGAAGATGGCGGCGGGCCACCGGGAAAGCTTTCGTATTTAATTGAAAAACACTTAAGCTGCAGGAGACGAGAATGGAAATGCTCTAAAGCCAGGCCAACCGCAAGGGTCTTACATGAACCCTACAACCTCAACCCATCTTCATTGCATGACCTTTTTGCGGTTCATAAAAACAAAAGAGTGAGCGGAAAACAAAAACTTTGCATAATTAAAGCTCGGCCCACAGAGAGAAAAAGATTAAATATAATAATATGTCAACCCAAATAAAGTATTAGAAATAACATATTTTTCACTTTTTCCCACTCTTTCAAAATGATTTTCTGAAATAATTACAGTAAAGAATTCCCACAGAATCTATTGTTGGTTGTAAATAAATTTAAATCAAATTTAAATATCAAATATTTATTTATATTTATATTTTTTTCATTGAAATTCAAAGCATTTTCTTACTATCACATTTTTTCTCTCTGCAGAAAAACTCTTAGACAAAAGCTGCTACATTGGACAAGGCTGAATCAAAGATGGCATGACTTGGCCACTTACCCTCGAGCGCCCGGTTCCTGGAAATTAAGGCTAGCACCAGTTCGGGATTTGGGTCATCCTGGTCGACAGCCAGGTGATTGTGGTGCGGAAGCTGCCCACCACCGACCAGGTGCGATGCCTGCGGCGTGGGCGGCAATTGTTGCTGCTGCTGCTGCTGCTGCTGATGGATATGCGGCGGATGTGGCTGATGTTGCTGATGATTATCCATGACTGTCAGGTGCTGTTGCTGTTGCTGCTGCTGCTGCTGTTGCTGCTGCAGCTGTTGATGTTGATGTGGCTGCTGCGGATGCTGGTGCTGGTGCTGTAGTTGGTGGTGATGATGTAGTGGCGGCGGTGGTTTCAGGGTTTGCATCATTGCTAAGGGGCCGTTGCTTTGTACACGCGTCGTATGAGTTATATTTTTGTGTTAGCCTTTTATATTAGCCCTAAAAGAGAGCAGAAACCGTGTTTTTAGGGTTAGTTTTCCGCACTCGCGTCCCGTTAGCCGTTAAACGAGCCGGAGACGCTAGTCGGGATCGCTGTCTGCTCGATAACTGGCATTGGCTGGTGCTGAACGGCGGAACCCGCTGAATGTTTCTTCTTATCGCGAAGGTTTCTTGGGGCTTTCGTTTCTTCTATTCGACAACAGTTCGGTTAGGTTCGTTGGATCGCTCGTTCGGTTGCTCTATCAGTTAAAGTAGCCAGGGACTTGAGCCATTTGAATCACGGGGACACCAAGAGAGTCAGCTGAACTTTATGTAAGTTAAAAATATGCTAACTGATCAATGGAATTATATATAGTATAATGAGCTCATAAGTATTCATTTGCTGGCTCACTAGCAGTTCTCAAAATTACTATACTATATAGGAATATATCTGGGTTTCTTTCAGTAAAAATCAGTCCCTATATTTGTTATTTTTTTTAAATAAAAAGCTGCTTTAAATACTTTAAATTGCAAGAACAAGTTAAAAAACGGTTTTTTTAAATATTTTTTATCACTTATAGGAGATTAAGAACAAAACTGGAGTAATCCATAAGATAAATGTATGTTTACTGAAACCTAATTAAATAAAAAACTAACCAAAAACTGCAATTTGGTTGGGAAAACAATAAAATAATGATTTAATTTTATCGTCGAATTCAAAATTGTTTAAGGGATGTACATAAACATGTAAATTCATTAATTTACTTCACTTTTTAGATACTCGGTGTTTTCTAGCCCCTTTTACAAGCATTTTGGGTATAAAAATATTTTTTAGCATTCAAATCCTTGATTATCATAAAAAGGTTGTTAATTAATATTTTAGCAATTTTATTTATTTAATATTTTAAGCTTTGTTTTCACAAGGCAATAATGTTTTAGGTGGTATTTTCTGTGTTAAAGCTATTGCCCCAGAACAATGATTCCTTTACAAATATTCAATATAGATTTTCATTTTAATAATCCGTCTAAATAACTTAATTAATTCTTTAATCTAACTAATTTGCATGGCTGATCCCAAGTACAGAATAAATATAATAAAAAGAAATGCTTTTTTACACAAAACGGCAGAATCGAACGACACTAGAACTCTCGTCACTTTTAATACTCAATACTAGTATTTCAATAACAATTAATTCGTTATCGTTGGCTTTTCTTTTAACTTGATTTTGTTTCAGTTGCACACGAACTCGTACGGCGATTTTATGCGAACGCCATTTTAGCGACGGTAATGGCAGCGACAACGGAAATGACGACGGCAAATGCGAGCGAACGACAAAATGGCGACGGCATGGCTAACGGGAAGCGACCAGAGACGAAAGGCCAACGGCTAACGGTACCAGTACCACCGAGAACACAGGGCATGGCCACACTGGCAGGCGGCTGACAGTGGTTTCCCGCTGCGTTGTTTGCTGTTTGTTGTTGCTGCGCCTGGATTCTTCTATTTGCCGCGCTGCATCTTTATTTATTTTCTTCGGCGCCGTGTGTTTTCTTTCGTTTACTTTTTTTGGTTGCGCACTTTTTGACGCTTTTGTTGCCGCCGCTGCCGTTGGACTATGAGCTTTTTACGATACTTTTTATGCCGCGCTTGCCTTTTCGCTGTCCATATGTGTGGGCCATGGCCGTGTGGGTGTGTTGCCTGGATGTGTTTGTGTGTGCGTGTGTTTACCAATTGATCTTAATGTGACACAAATGATATGGTAAAATGCATACAGCCAGCCCTGAATGGCAGGACAACAATGGCAACAAGGCGACAACGCCAGCAGCGACAGAAGCGACGACATTTTTATGCTTGTTTTTTTTTTTTTTTTTTGGCCATGCGCATATCTTTCCATACCATCGCCATCACTCGCCCCCCATTTTGAAAGTTCCATGAGCATTACAATATTTGTAAAACGTAAAAACTTTGCCCCGAAAATGGTAACTTGTCTGTTTCCCTCTGCCTCAAGAATTTCAAGCTGCAAAACTGCACGGAAAAGGAAAAAAGATAGAAAGATAGAACAGAGGAACAAGAACAAAAAGCCAACCAACGTCGAGCGACACCTTCGTGGCCCCAAAACAACAGTAAACAGCACTTAAAAGTCGGCTGAGACGCTGACAGCGACTGCAACGCTGGCAGAGGCGAACAAATATGAGAAACTTAACTCAAAAATCCAAGTCAATACGCGCGGTCACCAAAAAAGCAGCAACAGCAGCAGCAGTAGAGGCAGAGGCAGAGAGAGGGGGCAGCTAGCAGCAAAAGCAACAACGCCTTTGGCTTTCCAGGGGAAAACAAGCGCCGCCCCTTTATATTGAAAACATTGGAAATCGTTGATAGAGACAGCAACAACAACGTGTCCCAGAGACCGGGCATGCGCAGAGTAAAACCATTATCTTATCGCCCCAGCTTGTCGCCATTAAAGTGGGTGGGTGACATCTATTCCTAGGGTTCACGTCGTTCCAGCGCCGACGCAGTGCCGCCTTATACAGATATAGAGCCCACCCGGACACAGGTCACCCTGTGTCCATGCTGTATCTGCATATAGGGTGGCGTCTGTGTCTGTCTGAAGCTCCCAGACCTCGGTTTATCTATCCCCCCACATACATTCAACCCATGGCAAAACCCCTTAAATGCGTTGCGTCTGCAAAAACGATTTTGTTTTCGCATTTATTTATGAGCCGCTTAGAGCGCGCCAAATACTTTGCCAAACACTTTGAACCCCGAAATCCCCAACCCCCGCAGTTCCATTCGAGATCCCCGAAAACCAAACCCATTCCCCATGGCGCATACACCCCACCGCCAAAAAGAGGTGGTCACTAGAAGAAGGTCGTTTATGGGTTGGGTTTTCCGAGGGCAGGACGGAGGGCCATCGCGAACAGCTGGAATGCAGGGGTCGCTTGATAAGTATGTTGGTTCCATAAAGAAATAAAGCAATTGGTTAAGAAACCAAATTTTGAGCCTTATTTTTTTTAACGGTTGAGGATAAACTTGACTAAAAAATATTTAAAAATGTTCATTTTTCTATAAAAACTACGTTGATCAGTTATTAAATTGCAAAATAATTATGGTAGACTGACTAAGTCTTATTGAGCTGTTGAAACTTAGAATATTGATACAGGAAAGTCAGAACTTATCTTATAAAAAATATTTTAGAAAATATGCATTCAAGGTTTCCAAAAAAAATATTTTGGTACTACAAATTTATAAAGCTTCCTTAAACAATTATTATTATTATTATTATCTATTGTTAATGTATAGATTATATGTATAGCTTTAGCTTTTCACGTTCTTTGGCTCGGAATATATTAATAATGCATTTTTATTTATACTATAATATTGAAAAGTTAATAAAACCGGGTAATCAATGGTTCTGTAGCCTAATATTATCAATGTTTAATATGTCCCCAGGGAAGTCAATGTTTAGCTATTAAAATAAGTCATAACATATTTTAGAATAATGTTACAACCGAAATATACCCATTGATAAATAATATAAGAACCCCTCTTTAATCTTTTTAAAAATTCAACAATTCCTTTAAGAGTTTAATGAACGTTTTGTTAATATAATTTCTTTCTAATGGTATGCAAGGTGGACATCAGTTTTATCAATGCTTCCACCCAGATTTTAATGTACAAATCACTTAATAATTAGTAACTGATTGACACTTGTAACAATCAACGACACAAACCCATTATACCCTTGAATCCCCTACTAACGCGATATAAAAATATATAACAGGGGGCCATGCCGTTAGCATCGTGACCCTGAAACGCATCTGGAATGGGAATGGCTGATGAAATGCACCCAACGAATGCAGATACAATCCGAACCGAATCTTTGGCCCATTGACTGCACTTCCGCGGTTACAAAATCGACTTTGACTTTCAAATTGTGTCAGCGCTTTGTTATGGCCATCTAATGTGGCCGTTAATAGTTAACCACATCAACTATTTTGCCAAATGAGCCCGACCTGGGGCAGCACTTAACTGCCGATGACGCGACGATATGGAACCGGATTGAGTGTAAGTAAAAGACAAATAAGGGAATTAGTAAGCAGAGCGATAAAATGAATAGTTTTAGTTCCATGATGGCCAATGTTTGGACAACATTTTGACAATTAACAGGCAGTTTATTTAAATTTTCTTCTTCTTTGACATTTCTCAGCTCAGCTCAGGTCGGTCGTCGTTCAGTCGGTAGTAGTTACATAAACATAAATCTCGGCAATGGGCCACTCAAAAGACCAAAAGACAAAAAACTTGCTGCCACTGCACATTTTCACACATAGCCGGATTTTTGTTGCTATTGCTGTTGTATTTTCGGGGGGGCCTACGCGACGTCGTGAGATTCGGGGTTCATTGAGGCTTGGTTAAATCGCAGCTAGCTCATTTGTAGATTCGAATGTCAGCGGTGAACAAGTGCGGAACCCACCGGAGCGAAATTCCCTGATTAAATTATAGTGTTTAGACTTTGATTAACCAGGATCGTCCATTCTGCCATGGACTTTGACGAGTTTCGCGAGTTCGGTCACGCCTCCATTGAGTTTATTATTAACTACCTGAGCAGCATTCGCGAGAGGTGTGTGAGAAGAATATATACATATGTTAAGCCCTGAAGACTTTAGCCTGACTTCATTGTTCTCTTAGGAATGTCCTGCCCAATGCCGTTCCCTATGCAGTGGTCAATCAGCTGCCCAAGGAGATACCCGAGCAGCCGGAACACTGGCGGGAGGTGCTCAAGGATCTGGAAAGCATTATCCTTCCGGGTCTGACACACTGGCAGTCGCCCTATTTTAATGCCTTTTATCCATCCTCCTCCTCGGCGGGATCCATCATTGGTGAACTCTTGATTGCGGGCATTGGAGTTCTGGGTTTCAGTTGGGTAAGTTGAATAAAAAAAAATAATAAATACAAAAATATATTTTCTATCTACAGTGTCATAACTTAATTTAAAAAGAAATCTATTAAATGTGCCTTTTAAATAAGGCTGAAAAGGTATCTGCTTTTAAAATTTATTTAAATTTGGTATCCCATTGATAAAGATTCTTAATTATAAACTTAAATTTCAAGAAAAGATTATTATCCCAAAAACAAAACACTTCAATTTAAATTAAAAATTATCAAATGAAGATTGCGATGTGCTGGTTTTACTAAAAGAATGCATAAAATATAACTTATAATGATGAAAACATTGCTTATCTATACTTATATATAAGATTTTTTAAAGATAAATTGATTAATACTAAATTAAAGATGGTGATATAATAAACTTAATTTAAATTTACTTTAATCGATTTATTAGATTAGATTTTATGATATTGTGTTATAAATACAGTGGAGTTTTAGCACATTTAACATTTGAGATCGGGGAGTCTCACATCATATTACATTCAAAGTCCTTTTGAATAAATACATCCCAATAATTAATACATAAAATTTAACAATTTCTAATTATACACTTGCATAAGCATAAATCATTGCTAAAAGTTAAAGTTAAAAGTCATATTATGACCTAAGATCATTCTTCTATATTAAGTACATTTGTATATATCTTGATTTTAATAAAAGTACACATTATAATAGAATTATCATCAGCATAGAATTATAAGACAACAATTACACATATTTACCTCAAAGCCAAACAGAAGGTTAACTCTTTTAAAAGATGAAAACCCAAAGTGTGTTTGTTTTTCTATAGGTAATCTTAATGATAATGATGATAAGAATCAATTTAAATCTTAAATTATGCTTCATTAGCAATCCATTTACAAACGATTCCCCAACAAGAACTCACCGTTCCCCATAACGATCTACCTGATTGGTTGGAACGATATGAATGTTAAGTAAATAATAAAAACGTTTGTTAAGAGAGAAAGCTTCATGGAAGACTGAGAAAGCTTACAGTTAAGAGAGGAGGCCCAAAACAGAACTGGGGGAATAGTTTATTCCTTGGTAACACCATCGATCAATTATGGGGCCAAATTTAATCAATGCTTTGGATAGGAATCACTTATCGATTGAACTTACCTCCTAGAATTGAGATAAGCAATTAATGATGATTAAGAAAATTGCCAACTAATGGGTATTTTTAATCTTATAAATAGCCTGTGTTATACGATGGTCATAAAAATACACTATGTTTGATACCCAATTCGTTCCCTAATCTCAGCGATTCGATGCGCTCTGAGACCCACTGTAGGGGGTAATCAGAGATGTCTGATTTTTGAGATAGAAAACTTAAGAAGATTATAGATACTTCTACGTTTAAGAAATATATCAATCTTTGGTTTCCATATAAAGGTCATAAAAGTATAATATTTATTATTAAAACGTCTTAGAAGAGAACATAAAATATATCAAGATTTAATCAGAAATAAACTCAGACTTAAAATTGTCTGTTAAATATATTTTAGATTAGGTATTCTATGCATTTATTTCAAAATCTGTAGAATAATATAATTATATTATATAAAACCCTACCTATACCTCACCTGCCTGACGCGAAACCAGCTAACAAGCCAGCACTGGAGGCTGATCAAGAGGCGTCTCTCTATATAAAGCCGGTCACCATCGACGATCGGCTTCACAGTGAACTTCAGGCACCGCGGAGAAGCGTCAACGAATCGATTGGAAATTGGAAACTGGACAAATAAACAAAACCGAAAGCGGGGAAATTAAGCGAAAACAAACAGAACGTGAAAAGTGCAAATAGAAACGTATTTTTCGAGGCTTTGTCAGCGAAATGGATGCCAAGGAGTTTCGGGAATTTGGCAAGGCGGCAATTGACTTTGTGGCCGACTATCTGGAGAATATCCGCGAGAATGAAGTACTGCCATCCGTGGAGCCGGGATACCTCCTGGATCTGTTGCCCAACCAAATGCCCGAGCAGGGGGAGTCATGGAAGACGGTCCTCAGTGACATCGATCGCGTGATCAAGCCGGGCATTACCCACTGGCAGTCGCCGCAAATGCATGCCTATTACCCCACCAGCACCTCCTATCCCTCCATTGTGGGTGAGATGCTGGCCAGCGGGTTCGGCATCATTGGATTCAGCTGGGTATGTTGTTGTCACCTGTTCCCCGTGTATCTGGCGGAGAAATCTCGCCGCTCTCTGACTCTGCTAAACCATTGTTTTGGCCCGGCTGAATGGGCCATTGTCCCATTGTAAGCGTTGGGTGAAAGTGAAACCAAGAACTCGACAAACAGGTTGCGATGCAAGCATCTCCACAAGAGTTTTCCATCCAAAACAAAAAAAATCGCGAGTTGACACCCTATAATATTATGATTATGAAATTTTGCCGAGATTACCATAATCAATTCTTTTGTGCGGCAATCAAAGCTAAACAATAGATGTTTGTTGTATAAGCCATCGATTGGGAGTTAAGATTATAATAATTGAGTTGTTAAGAGCTCATTATATCACTACATTTAAGGGGTAAACATAATATAGCAAAAGGATACTAGACTTTTGATAAATCTTAACTATAATTATATTTTTTGCTAAGCTCAAACTACTTTTAAAAGTCTAAAAAAAGTCCTAAACTATTTTTTCCTTTGCAGATCTGCAGTCCTGCTTGCACAGAACTGGAAGTGGTTGTCATGGATTGGCTGGCCAAATTCTTGAAGCTGCCCGAGCACTTCCTGCATGCCAGCGAAGGACCTGGCGGTGGTGTGATCCAAGGATCTGCTAGCGAGGCCGTCCTGGTGGCCGTCCTTGCTGCCCGGGAGCAGGCCGTCGTCAGCTACAGGGAGTCGCATCCAGAGCTAAGCGAGAGTGAGGTGCGTGGCCGCCTGGTGGCCTACTCCTCGGATCAAAGCAATAGTTGCATCGAGAAGGCTGGAGTCCTGGCTGCCATGCCCATTAGGCTTTTGCCAGCTGGTGAAGATCTGGTACTCAGGGGAGAGACCCTAAAACAAGCCATCGAAGAGGATGTGGCTTCGGGTAGGATTCCTGTCATCTGCATCGCCACCCTGGGCACCACGGGAACCTGTGCCTACGACGACATCGAGACCTTGTCCACAGTCTGCGAGGAGTTCAAGGTGTGGCTTCATGTCGACGCCGCCTATGCCGGTGGGGCTTTTGCCTTGGAAGAATGCTCTGATCTTCGCAAGGGTTTGGATCGGGTCGACTCGTTGAACTTCAACCTGCACAAGTTCATGCTAGTGAACTTTGACTGCTCGGCCATGTGGTTGCGGGATGCCAACAAGGTGGTGGACAGCTTCAACGTGGACCGCATTTATTTGAAGCACAAGCACGAGGGTCAGTCCCAGATTCCCGACTTCAGGCACTGGCAAATTCCGCTGGGCCGTCGCTTCCGCGCTCTGAAGGTCTGGATCACATTCCGCACTCTGGGAGCCGAGGGTTTGAGGAATCATGTGCGCAAGCACATTGAGCTGGCCAAACAGTTTGAGGAGCTGGTGAACAAGGACTCTCGCTTCGAGCTGGTGGCTCCTCGTGCTCTGGGTTTGGTCTGCTTCCGTCCAAAGGGCGATAATGAGATCACAGCCCAGCTCCTGCATAGACTCATGGAGCGCAAGAAGATCTACATGGTCAAGGCAGAGCATGCCGGTCGCCAGTTCCTCAGGTTCGTTGTGTGCGGCATGGACTCGAAGCCCTCCGATATTGAGTTTGCATGGACGGAGATAGAGTCCCAACTAACAGACCTGCTGGCGGAGCAATCTCTGGCCGCTCACAAGGCGCAGGCAAATGTAGCCGATCTGACGCAACACTTCCAAATCCATTTGAATGATCACGAGAAGTCTCAGTGAGATGATTCCCTTTGATTGCAATTAAACTTCATATTTATGTTTAGGATGTCCTTTAGTTTGCATTGTAGTTGTTAAGATTATCAAGTGTTTATAAATAAAAACTTAAAAGAATATGGTTTGAAGTTATTTTAATTTTATTTATTAATATAAAGGAGGGTATCCTGTAATCAAATAACATTTAAAAATTAAACGTTACTCTTCAGTAACAGAAGACAATAGTACTACACCCTCCACGTTACACTACAATAATACGTCGATTTGCCTTTAAAAACTAATTTCTTATATTACTAAACAAAAATTAAGGAAATTAATAGTGAAAATTTTAAACTTTATTTTATTGACGCCTAAAAGTAGGCAATAAAATATTGGAAACGTTTAATGGTAGTTTGTTTCGTGGAATACTTTTATACAAAATAATATTAAAAATAATCAGCCTAATTTAATCCTGGGTGTATTTGGATTAAAATAGTTATTTTATTGAATGAATATTGCTTATATTTATTAGTTGAACTATTTTATTATCCACCAAATTCAAATTTAAAGTCAAACGCATATTTTGCGCTCGATTGTGGCTGCATCTCCCAAAAAAATACCGTAATAAAATATCGATAACCCAAAAATATCAATAATCGAAACATTACCGTGTGTCGTCTCTAGTGTTCACAACAAACTTTTGGAAATCTGGCAAAATTTTGAAAACACTTCTAATTATTGTTTTTAAATTCCCTTTACCGCTTGCCATGCAGTGGTAAGTGGCGTTGCATAAACCGGCCGGGCTGTCCGGATGTGCCACAATGCGCCACCTACTGAACTCTCCTCTCGTTACCAGCATTTATAAACTGGCCACCAAGCGCAGCTTATACAATGCAACGGTCCTCCAGGCGGACTCCGGCCCCCATTTACGCAGCGCGGATCTGGAGGCGGCGCGGCAAACTGCCCGGACTGTGGTCATCGGTGCCGGACTCTCCGGTCTCTCTGCCGCCCAGCACCTCTTGGCGCACGGCTTTAGACGCACCGTCGTTCTGGAGGCTACCGAGCGTTACGGCGGCAGGATAAACTCACAACGCTTCGGGGACACCTTCTGCGAGCTGGGAGCGAAATGGGTAAAGATCGACGGATCGCAGGATTCGATGTACGAGCTGTTGCGCAACACCGAGGGTCTAGACAAGCAGATCAAACAGCCCGAGCGACCCACCTACGTCCACATGGAGCAGGATGGCGATGGCAACCAAACCATCAAGCCAGCCATGGTCGAGCTCATTGACACCTTGTTTCGGCAGCTCTGCCGCGGCTTTAAAGTCTCGGACCGAGTGAAGAGCGGCGAAGACATGCAGGCTTTGGACAACGTAATGAGTTACTTTAGAGCTGAGAGCAATAGGATCATTGCGGCCACATTCCAGCAGCCGGAGGAGCAGCAGGCGGCGCGTGAGATCTTCCAGTCACTGTTCAAGGAGTTCGGTAGCGTCCTAGGATGTTGCCTGGAGTATGTGAACATTGAGCACATAACCAAGTGCCCGGTGCAGCCGGAAAAGCGTCCGCTTTACGTGCCCACTGGACTGGATAACGTCGTGGAAGAGCTCACACAGCAGCTGGACAAGGAGCAGCTGCAGACGGGCAAACCTGTCGGTCAAATACAGTGGACCCCGTCGCAGCTTAAAGGCGTGGGCTGCCTGGATGGCAGTCTTTATAGTGCGGATCACATCATATGCACCCTGCCGCTGGGCGTCCTGAAGAGCTTTGCGGGCATATTGTTTCGACCAACCTTGCCGCTGGACAAGATGCTGGCCATACGCAACCTAGGCTTTGGCAATCCCCTGAAGATCTATCTCTCCTACAAGAAACCAATTAAACGGTGGCTCAAGACAAGCCTGCGACCGCTTGGGGCACATCCTAGTCGCTCCACCGATCCGCAAGTGGAGCGAAATTGGACCCAGCAGGTGGTGGAGATCAGTCAAGTGCCCAGCAGTCAACATGTTCTGGAGGTGCATGTGGGCGGCGGCTACTACGAGGAGATTGAAAAGCTTCCAGATGGCAAACTGCTGGAACAGATTACCACGTTGCTGAGACGCTGTATTAGCAACCATCTAATCCCTTATCCCGAGGCCTTGCTCCGTTCCAGCTGGAGTACTTCGGCATGCTACCTTGGCGGACGTCCATATTTCTCCACAAATAGCAGTGCACGAGATGTCCAACTACTGGCGGCGCCGCTGGGGGAGAAGTCACCAAGCTTGCTTTTTGCCGGAGATGCCACGGCTGTCCAAGGATTTGGCACCATCGATGCAGCCCGGTCCAGTGGCATAAGAGAAGCGCAACGCATTATCGACTATTACAAAAATAGCGTGCATTGTTATTGATTGGGAATTAATCTTTCAAAATTTAACCAAAAATTGTACAAAGAAGCTGAAAATGGCAACTGACTAGTCAAAATTTATAGTTATAACGTGTTGTATATATTTAAGCAGTTACATTATTTTTTTAATTAGGCAATAGCACTTAATAATAAAAGCATCAACAAAAGCGATACTGTTAATCAAATTTTGGCAATTTGGGATATTTATAATATATGAGCTGTATTTTGTTTTACGATACTCAAGCCAGTTTATTTTTCATCATTTTATGCACTATTTTAAGCAATAGTAAATCTATAAAATTATAATTTGTGTAGGACGCTGTTTAAGACCAATGAAGCTTGATAAGAATAACGATAACGAAGTCCTAACCCAATATTCCTCTTCAAAGCCTAGCAGAGGTCTTTCGTATCGCCATTTAGGTTTAATTAATTTCAATAAACTTTATCACCTGTTACTTGTTTGGTCTAGACAACCATAAAATATTTGTTTTTTTGTAGATCCCCTGCTGAAGGGGGTCGATCACCTCATATTTTCCCCAAACATGCGTGCAAACAAACCGGTGCTGAAGAGCCCATTTATTATTTAGCTGATAACACCTTAAGTTATATATTTGCACTTGAACTAGTGAAGTGGCCTGCAAACCTACATAGTTCTACCAGTTTTATTTGGTTTTAATAACCTTTTTTTTCCTTTACTTACTTTTTCAAGTTTTTTTCCTATGATTGCACTGCGCTAAGTAAAATTCTCTTAAAGTTCTGGGCAAAACAAGGAGACTTTAATTATTTTTTGTTGTAATTTGATTATTTATGTACATATATAAATTATATATTTACCTATATAAAATTACTATTACTATAAAGCATTTAACAAAACATTTAAACCCTGCTTGTGCATTATTTTATACTCTCTTCCTTTTCAATTTCATCGGCAGCAGCACTGACTTCCTTCCACGAGTACTCCATATCCTCGGACTTAGTGAAGCGAGAACACACGGCCATGCGTAGGAAGTATACATCCTCGATTTTGGCTGGAACCATGTGGATATTACCACGACCGTTGATCCTCTTTAAAAGAGCCTCACTGCGCTCGTTACTGCCCTTCAGTCGGAAGCACACCAGACCCATGTTGACCTCCGCAGCCAGTTCGAACCTTGAGTCCGCCACGCAGAGATCTCCAAACTGTTTGGCAAAGTTGCAGTCCCTGCGGATGTGAGCCTGCAGATTCTCTACTCCATACAAACGGAGAACAAACCAGAGCTTAAGGGCACGAAAACGACGTCCCAAAGGAATCTGCCAGTGACGGTAGTCTGGAGCAGATCCCTGCATGTCGTGCTTCAGGTAGAGCGGATCCACATTAAAGGCATTTACCACCCAGCTGGGATCCTTCAGCCACATGGATGAGCAGTCAAAGTTCACCAGCATCCATTTGTGGGGGTTGAAGTTTAACGAATCCGCCTTTTCAATGCCCTTCATTAGGTATCGGTACTCTGGACAAATAAACGCGGAGCCAGCATATGCGGCATCCACATGGATCCACACATTATGCTTGTTTCCCACGGGTCCACACTCGTCCAGGCAATCGAAAGCACAGGAGTTCGTGGTGCCCAAGGTGACCACGGCATAGAAGGGAATCAAACCCTCGGCCAGGTCCTGTTGGATGGCCTTTTCCAGGGCAGCACCACGCATCTTGTGGTTCTCCGAGGGAACTAGACGGATTCGTACGCCTCCCAGAAGACCAGCACGCTCCACGGAGGAGTGAGCCTGATCGGAACAATAGCCCACGAGCTTTGCCACGATGGTGTGCTCATCCCATTCCGGGTGCTGTGCCTTTACTTCCTTGACTTTCTTGGCCTTGGCTCCCAGAAGAGCCACTAAAGTGGTCTCACTGGCTGTGCCCTGAATAACACCGCCTCCCTTGCCACCGGAGCTGGCCAGGAATGCCGCAGGCAGATCCAGCATCTTGCCCAGCCAATCCATCATGACCACTTCCAGTTCTGTGCAGGCGGGACTGGCGATCCAAGTGAATCCAATGCAAGCAATGGCACCGCTCAGCATGTCGGCCACAATAGATGGATAGGAGTTACCCGCGGGAAAGTAGGCATGGAATTTGGGGCTTCCCCAATGGGTCATTCCCGGCATGATGACTCTCTCAATATCCTGCATAACGTCTTGCCACTTCTCCGCCTTCTCGGGTGCAGCAGCCGGGATGAGGGGCTTCAGATAGCCGGGCTTTACTTCCGGCAGGACACGTCTGTAATAATAATTATGTTAACTTTCTTGCTCAGAGGTAAATAACCCCTACATAATACTAATTGGTATTTATTAATGATATAATCAAGACAAGAGAAGCAAGAAATACCTTCGTTTTTGCCTATAATGTTTGAGCAATTATTTATACATACAAATCAACCTTGAAACGTCGATATTATAAACCCTTTAATAGTCGAAATGATTAACTTTGTTAATAAATAACAAAAACTGTGAAGGGTCGAAAATTATTATAACATTCTCATGAGTAATGCCTTAATGGAACACACAAAACACGGCCTGAGGTCAATCTACACTATTTCCTTACAAAATAAAATCTATATGCATTGACATGTCTACAAATTACATTTAATTCAATTGACGCACACACCTCGCTCTTGTCACCTTTCGCGATTTCGCTCACTTACCTTTCACGTATATTTTCCATATATTCGGCTATAAAATCCACCATTGTCTTGGCGAAATCCTTAAACTCTGGTGCCTCCATACCAATCTTTAAAGGTTAAATAGCGGTCAAAATTTATTTATTTATTGTTTAGGAATAACTATAAACAAACCGAAAGATTGGGATCCATTTTATTTTCGTTATTATTGGGTAATTTGCTCATTTTTTCTCAGACCCAAATAAAGTTTTTAAGTAAATAAAATTGAACCTTTGGGAGGAATTTAAGAACTACAACTGAAACCATAGCGGGTACTCTATCAGTATTTATAGTGCTCCGACTTAGAATTTGAAGATAATAATCCTAATCAGGCAGCTACGGAACTCAGATAGTGGTAAACGTCGCTTTAGTTTACAAACTTTTTACACTGTGCAAAAACTATTGTAATCGTGTGTAAAATAACATAGATTTTTTAATATTTTAACTAAACGTGTTGTATATTTTTTGAGGATATTCTTGTCAGAAGATTTAGACTGTAAAATGTGTTATTGTTCTTGCTAACTTCATCGACCGATTTGATTTATCAAGCTTGTCTGTGTTTCTCTGTGTCTCCCTCTCTTCAAATAATCTTTCTACTTGCAAGTTATTTATAGTCCTGCTCCGGACTATATTAATTTTTATGATTTTTATTACGATTTGAACTATAACGGCTAGTCGTAGTGTTCAAGAGTACTTCATTTCAACAGAGAAATAAATAAATTTAGGAACATAATAACACATATCAGTTTAGGGACACTTTTACCATCTCATTTTTATATCTTTTAGAATTAAGCGATAGACCTATAATTTTTTTTTACACAGGACATACACATGCCAGAAAAAGTATGCGTACAAACTCGATGCCTAACTTTGATCGCTAAAAAAACATATATATATAATTGATATCGACTTAATTTTTTTTTTATATTGTTAACACATTTATTGATTATAAATATATTTAGTTTTTATTAACATAACACCTTAACTTTATTTATTAAAATTAAAAAACGAAAAAGTGACGAATTTTTAGCCAGAAAAAATATGCGTACAAATTTGAAAAACGATGTGTATCTGCTCTGTATGCAGCTTTAGGTACCGTTAGTTTACTAGAAACGGTAAATAAAGCTCTAAGAACTGCTTGGCACTTGTTCTTTGAGCAAATTTCGTCACTTCGAGGAAAAAATCGCAATGGGCAAGAAGACAAAAGAAATTGATCCCGATTTAAGGAAACTAATTGTAAAACTCCGAGATGAGGGGAAAACTCTGCGGGAAATCGGGAAAATTGTTGGCAGAGCTCATTCCTCTATACAAAGAGTGCTCGAAAACTTCGATTTAAACGGGTCAATTAGGTCAAAGCCACGTTCTGGAAGGCCACCTAAGCTGACGGATCGAGAGAAGCGGGACGTTTTGAAGAGTGTGAAGCTGAATCCTCGATTAACAGCCTTCAAAATTACTCAGGACATCAAGGAGAAGTTCAACAAAGATCTTCATGAGGATACAATCCGAAAAATTTTGAAGAAAGAGGACTTACATGCCCGTACCGCGCGGAAGAAGCCCTTAATATCGCCGGCCAATAAGAGAAAGCGAACAGATTTTGCCAAAAAATTTGTCCAGGAGCCTGCAGTGTT
>VNJQ01007429.1:0-11435 GCA_008042515.1 Drosophila truncata
AACCAGAAGAGAATGATTGACCGAGTCAAAAGCTTTACTGAAGTCCGTGTAAATAACATCGGTTTGAAAGTTACGTTGGAAGCCCCTAATAACAAATGAGGTAAGTTCCAAAAGATTAGTCGTGGTTGATTTTCGCCTCATAAAACCATGCTGACATGGAGAGATGACGGATCTGCATATGTGTTGCAAGTGGGGAGTAATTACATTCTCGAAAAGTTTGGGAATTGCCGATAACTTAGAGATTCCTCTATAGTTACTGGCATCCGATTTGCTACCTTTTTTGTGGAGAGGATAAACAAATGATTCCCTCCAAATAAGGGCAAATTCTGATGATTCTAAAGATAAGGTAAACAATTTAAGAAGGGGGTTACACAGCGCCTCGGAACAATACCTAAGCACAGAGCCCGGTATTCCATCGGGACCTGGTGAATAAACTGGCTTAACGCGTTGAAGATCTAGGATAAGTGAGCTTTCATTTAAAATAGGACTGAAAATTAAGTTCGAACTGGGCATAGCGGAAGAAACTATCTGATCTGAAATAATAGAGGACAAATATGTAGTTTTGAAAAACTCAGGAGGAAGGATATAAACGTAAACCTGTTTAGTGTTAACAAAGTTATCAAACTGTTTTGGGTCCTGCGTGAACTCAACCTGACAACAAGTCAAATAATTTTTATAACACTGAGCGTTAAGCACGTTAAGTTAGACCGAGCACTGAGATAAGAGGAAAAACAAGTTTTTGAACCGGTGAGTTTATATTTATTATAAAGCCTAGATTTTACATTTTTAAGCGTGTTAGCTCTTTGTTGAACCAAGGAGGTTTATTAAAGACCAACGGATAGGTTACCGGAACACATAAGGGAAAAAATGAGTTCATGGCGCTGCAAAAATATCCACGGCGGTTGCCATGTCAGAGCACATGTAAAGATCGGACCAATTGAATTCAGATATTAGAGTGTTTAGCCTCTAATAGTCAGCTTTTCGAAACAGCGGAGTTTGGTTGTTCTTCTACCAGATGTACTTTCTAACACTATCCCAGTATCGATAGCCACTGCGAAAGTTGGACGGTAAGGATCTTTAGGCTGCGTCATTGGAGGAACTCTGATTAGGTTTACGCCTGCAGGATCTAAAACAAAGCAAAGATTAAGTGAACGGTTTAAAGAAATAAATACGTGGTTAACTTGCGATAGGGATAAATCAAGCAAGCCGTTAATGGTCATGCTGTGCCGCAGTCTGACGGACATTAGACACGCCATCATTAGACCAATATTATTTTAATATTTATATTTTAACTTTATGAAAATCAGACGGCTATATCCTATATATAAATTTGGGATTTGGCCACATATTATTATTTCAGAATTTCGATTTTAATTTTATAGTTCAATTGCAATCTGCAAACAAGACCCCAGACTTATAATCGAACGAATCTCCCAAATTCGCTTTTAGCTTTCGCGATTTTGAGAATCCCTTCCGTTCCTTTGACGGTACTAACTAAGAGCAGGCACTGATTATGTGCTGGAATGAGGTACAGAAGTTAATATTCGCAAAAAAAATCCCTGAGAGGTACAGCCAAACCCTTTGTTATGATTGAGAAAGGCCTGAACGAGTTGGATTTTTACGTCGTTCCAATTGGATAAATGGATTTAAAGTTGATCGTCGAAGAAGAACTTTGTTTGTACGCCGAAATTATTTATAATCGCGACAAGTTCGTGAGATGCCGATTAAAATAAAAGACAATGACGTAGCGAACATAATGAAAACAAGAAAGGAAGCTAACTTCGGCTCACCGAAGTTTATATACCCTTGCAGATTGCAGTTGATCTATAAAATTAAAATCGAAATTCTGAAATAATAATAAGAGGCCAAATCCCAAATTTGATTTAAATATTTTGAGAAATAGCGAAATTATGAATTTTTTATTATTACCCTGATTGTTCCTATGGCAGCTATAGGATATAGTCGTCTGATTTTCATGAAATTCAAACTAAGATTATCAAATAATATTAAGTGGCCAAATCTCAAATTTGATGAAAATATCTTGAGAAACAGCGAGTTAGGATTTTTTCTATTACTTCCCTGATTGTTCCTATGGCAGCTATAGGATATAGTCGGACGATTTTCATAAAATTAAAACTAAAATTCTGAAAAATTATTAAATGGCCAAATCTCAAATTTGATGAAAATATGTTAAGAAGCTGCGGAGTTATGATTTTTTTAAATTTTTTCCTGATTGTTCCTATGACCGCTATAGGATATAGTCGTCCGATTTTCATGAAATTAAAATCGAAATTCTAGAATAATAATTAATGGTCAAATATCAAATTTGGAATTGTATTGAAAACTGACAAAGTTATAATTTTTTTTCGAAAATTTTACCGATCGTTCCTATGGCAGCTATATGATATAGTCGTCCGATCCGGCCCGTTCCGACATATGTACGAGTGAGAGTATATAGAATACTAACTGCAGAGTTTCATTCAGATAGCTTTAAAACTGAGGGACTAGTTTGCGTAGAAACGGACAGACAGGCGGACAGACGGACAGACGGACAGACGGACATGGCTAGATCGACTCGGCTGTTGATGCTGATCAAGAATATATATACTTTATAGGGTCGGAGATGTCTCCTTCACTGCGTTGCAAACTTCTGACTGAAACTATAATACCCTGCAAGGGTATAATAAGCGTGGCAGATAAAAACGATGATCTAAATATCAACGAACAAGCTAGTGAGCTCTCGAAAAAGAAAGTGCGTTCCATTATAAACAACTCCAAGCCGGTTCCAACAAGAACAACAAACATCTACCTTTTGCAGAGTCGCGCATAGTGAGGCGCAAATATACGAATGGCTGCAATTTTCCGCCAACTGACTCGAAAAGGCATAGCTCTGCCATATATTGATGACGTCATTATACCGGCAATGAATGAAGAAGACGCAGTTCAGAATCTTAGAGAAGGTATTGACACATGTTCAGAGTATGGTTTGCAGATGAATTTGAAAAAATGTAATTTTTTGAAACGGAGAATTTAGTTCCTTGGCCATATTATTGAAAATCAAAAGATATTTCCGACCCCTGAAAAGATTGACGCCGTAGCTAAATTTAAAACTACAAATTAAGCAAATATCTCTAACAAAGAATAACACTAAATTTATCATAGGTCCTAAAGAAGAAATTTCTATAAGCACGCTTAAGAAGATTTTGACCGAAACTCCAGTTTTAAACATCTACAATCAGAAGCTAGAGACCAAAGGATACATAGACGCTTGTATTGGCGGCTTTGGTGCAATCTTAATGCAAAAGTCGCCCGAAGACGGTGCATCCCGTGCCTTTTATGAGTAAAATATACAAGCTATTAACTTAAGATTCTCGCAGTAATCGAAGCTCTAAATAAGTTTAAAGTCTACGTTCTCGGATTTACTTTAAAATCACAACCGACTGGAACGCTTTTACAAAGACCTTAGAAAAGCAGAACCTCTGCACAAGAGTCGCCCGCTGGGTACTATTTTTGCAGATGTACGATTATGAAGCAGAGTATCGCTCCGGAAGCCGCATGTACTAGGTCGACCCACAACCCAATTATGACCATAATTGACGAGAGTATCTCATAAAAAAGTCACAGCTTCAAGATTAAAACCTGAAAACGATTTGCGACATTCTCAACAACGGACAGGACTCGTATAAAGACTTCTTCAAAGGTGGCGTGACATGGAGTAAGTAGTTGCGCCAAAAGATATGCAACGACAGATCATAACACGCGCTCATGAGAAAGGACATTTTGCAAAAAAAAAAGTTTAAAGAACTGATTAGCAAGGACTACTACATTCCAAACCTAGAAGAAAAAATACAAAAAGTCATCGACTGTTGCATACCGTGCATCCTTAGCAACCTCAAAAAAGGTAAACAGGAAGGTTTACTGCATCCTTTGCACACCTTTCAAATCAACTTTTTGGCTCCGTTAGATTCAACTCACAAAGACTACAAGCACATTCTGGCAGTTATAGATTCAACTAAATCGACTTCAGAAAACGATGTTATAACGAACCTACAGAGTCAGAGCACGGTGTTTGGCAACCCCGCAATCGTCATCTCTGATAGGGCATTCACCTCACAGGATTTCTTAAAGTACTGCAATGATGAAAACATCAAGCCAATCAAGACGACTACAGGACTTCCTCACGTGAACCGTCAAGTCGAGAGACTAAATGCCACAATATTTGCAGTTCTCTCAAAGCTGAGTATCGACGACCCAACTACAACAAACACGTGAGCAAAGTTCAACAAGCAATAAATTTAACATTTGCACGATCCATCGCAACTACTCCGTTTGAGCTTTTAATCTCCTTGATAAGCAATGAAGCGATTAAAGCGTATAACGACGAACGCAGCGATTTGAGAACAAAAGCAAAATCTCAAAGGTACAAAATGAAAACAAGGAAACATACATTTTGCTTCACAAGCGAGCAAGCCAATATGACGTGGGAAATATTGTCTCTATAAAAAGAACACAATTTGGCAGCGGTTTGAAGTTAAAGCCGAAATTCTTGGCCCTTAGTAATTCTTAAGGCCAAGAGTAATAACTCCTACGACGTCCAGAAGATTGGAAGCTTTGATGGCCCTATCAACTCAACTTGTGCCGAATACCTAAAGCACTGGTCTATACCTTATGAGGATGACGACGATGCCTTTGAGGCAAACGCATAATCAGGATGGCCGATTGTAGGGTGTGTTTGCCAAGACGCAGTCTTACCAAAGATTTTTCCAGACGACGAATAAGCAAATGAGAACAAGATTACGAGTGAACAAAGATGAAGAAGGCGATCAAGACGACAAGAGAAGAGAGCATAAGACGTGCCAGAAGATGAGCTACCAAGAGAGGGAGAACGACGAGACGTTCAAAAAGAGTTGAGTTCGAGCCACTGAAGACGACGGCCCTACGACGCTGGGCCAAGACGACGATGGATTCTATTTATTCAGTTTACATACATACATTTTTATCCCGAATAGTCCCAAGACAGCCTCTAGGCGGGATACCTTAAAAAAGCAATAAAGAGTATACACTGATAGAAAAAAAAGTTTACTTTTGAGAATTTGTGCATTCTCAAAATTAATTCTTAATATAAGTACGAAAATTCTTAAAGATTTTTTCGGCTTAATTCAAGACCAAACAAGAAAGGAAGCTAACTTCGGTTCGCCGAAGATTATATACCCTTGCAGATTGCAATTGAACTATAAAATTAAAGTCGAAATTCTGAAATAATAATAAGTGGTCAATTCCCAAATTTGATTAAAATATTTTGAGAAATTGCGAAACTCTGAATTTTTTATTATTACCCTGATTGTTCCTATGGCAGCTATAGGATATAGTCGGCCGATTTTCATGAAATTAAAACTAAAATTCTGAAAGAATATTAAGTGGCCAAATCTCAAATTTGATGAAAATATGTTNATGATATATTAAGTGCAAGGTAGTCTCGCTGGCATAATAATGGTACGAAAACCCAAAAAGACCACCTTGCTCCTTATTATGTCATGGCTTCAGACGCGTGCCATTCGCGTGTTTCTCATTTACTTATTGGCGATCGGTACATAAGTGTGTAAAATGAGCGAGTACGAGTGCAGTGATAACTTTAATCTTTATGCTGATGATTTTTGGCTTCGGAATTTATTAATGCAGTTTAACTTGAAGAGTGTTGGCGTTTACCTACAACGTAAGTGATATTTAATTATATTGTGGTAGCTGCAAATTATTTTGAAAGAGCACAAATATATGCATGTTTTTAGCATTCGACACGTCGAAAATCTTAAAACATTATTTATAATTCATTGTGTTAAAAGTTATATTTATTTATTTTTGCAGAGGCTTCCGTTACATATGACAGTCTGAAATTTCTTGGAATTCAACATACTTTTGCAAGCTGCCATACTTTTTTTCACTAACTGGAAACTTTTTATTAAATGTATAAATTCGTTTTTTTTTATTAATTAAAATTTTTTCAAAATAATTATTTTGCCCGAAATTGATAAATTTTCAAGCATTTATATTCATTGCAATCGCTATAAAATGAATGTTTGGTTTTCTTCGAATATGAAAAACAACGAAACGGGAGAAAAAAGTACTGCAATTTAAAAATATAGATATTTTTAAGTGTGCCCGATTAGAGGCGGTATTGAGCACTAGATAATTTTATGAAATTTTTTTTTGTAATTCAAAACCAACTTTTAATTTTGAAAATATGAATTAAGGCACATACATTGTAACATGAGATTGATTTTGCATAAATGTATGAAAATTGGGTAATACCAGAACAAATTAAAAAAAAAAACAGTTTGTTGCCATTTTTTAATTTTAGCACCGTAACACACATTTTGTATTGAATGCATGGTTCCCTTAACACGGGGTCTAATAGGAACGTAAAAACAGTTTTAAGAGAGATATTTATCAAATTTAAAGATGGAGTGAAATCACGTCGATTTAAGCTAACTAGCTTAGGATAGAATGGATTGATTTCTACTTCTTCCAATTTTATCTCAAGGTCTTCGTCCTCGCCGGATTCTCTATTGTGCGAACACTTTCTAATTTAGTTCAGGAAATCATATTTTGTGATTACAGTGATTACAGCCTCATCCTGACTTGTTATTGGGCCTGTCAACGAAACTACTTGCATATTCCTTGCGAACTGCAAAGAACTTATTTTCCAATGTTTTAGGAGCCACCACTTCGTGGTTCATCGTTAAACTCAATCATATTTAAGAAATCCAATGGCCTTTAAAACTCTTACTTTATTTGTTGCGCAGATTTTTTGCTAAATATTTCAAAGTTACATCCTTAGATTGAGACAAAGAATGTTTTTTATGTGTATGTCAATTACACCAAATGTGTTGCCTTCAATGTTGCGATACCGGAAATGTTTCGGCTTAATGCCCAATACATTTTTGTTATACTTGGGAGCTATATAAATGTTGAAAGCTTGCGTGTTATTTTATAAATTGTTAAGTAATAAAATTTTCCTATTAAAATCTCCGGCCTAATGTATTGACAAAACAGGGTTCATTTTCCAACTATGGTTAAGTGCTTTAAACAAGTTGAATAAATCCAAGTTAAAAGGACTTTCTTATGATGATTTTTGTACCGTCAACAGTTTACCCTACACTGATAGAAAAAATGAGAATTTTGGTCATAAAATCGTGACCGAAATGGTCAAAATCAATTTTTCGTTCTTTTTTTGAGATTTTCGTTCTTCCTTCAAGAATTTTTGCATTCTCAATTCTAGATTTTTAAAATCTTATTTTAAGAACAAAGAAAAAAAAAATTAATCCTAATCACTCGTTTAACTGTATGATTAATGCCAAATTACACTTTAACTAAACATATGTTTCACTTAAGAGTCCCGTTCTGAAAGAATGTTTACTTATAAATCTGTAAATATAGAGTTATAAATTGTTATTAAGTCTTTAATTATTGTAGAAATCCCAAATAAAACTTTACTTACACATTTTTGCGTTCCGGCTAGGACTCGAACACACAGACCTTACCTTACCCACTCGGCTACTGAGGCAAACTTAACTTCAATGCCGAGAATGCTTATACATACGATTTCAAGGAGAGATCAGAAAATATATGAATCTCTCTCTCTCTCTCTCTCTGAGCAAAAAAAAGATCTTTTAACGAAGAGTGCGACCTCATTATGACTTCCATTTTTGAATAAGAAAGAATGAGACAACAGTAGTATGCACTCTCCTCTGGAAAATTAAGAATGCCAAAAATCTTAATTTAAGAACTTTTTTTCTTGATATGAATCCTTTTTGGTTTTGTTTTACGATTATTTGGTACTTTTTTGAGAATATTTGGTGTCATTTTAAGTTTTTTTTTTAAGAATGTAAAAAATCCTAAATCTAGTTTTTTTTTTGTCTTGAATTAGGCCTAAAAAATCTTACTTTAAGAATTTTCGTATTTATATTAAGAATTAATTTTGAGAATGCACAAATTCACAAAAGTAAACTTTTTTTTTTCTATCAGTGTACAGTAAATTTGTATACCCTTGCAGAGTATTATAGTTTCAGTCAGAAGTTTGCAGCGCAGTGAAGGAGACATCTTCGACCCTATATTCTTGATCAGTATTAACAACCGAGTCGATTTAGTTCGTCAGTCCGTTTCTACGCAAACTAGTTCCTCAGTTTTAAAGCTATGTAAATGAAACTTAATAATAGCTGTCAGGAAAATAATTGAAAACAAGAAAGGAAGCAAACTTCGGCTCGCCGAAGTTTATATACCCTGATTGTTCCTAATAGGGTATTCCCACACAGTTCCATCTGCCTTCCCCCATCCGTTGGGCGGATGTTCCATATGATTTTCTCCATCCGAACGTTCTCATTTCGTTCCACATCCGTTATACATCAAAATTTGATGTACGTTTTTCTTTGATTTTTAACTCAGAATTCTGTTGAAATTTTTTAATTGAGAATTGGAACAATTTAATTGGAACATATGAAATGGATCATATGAAATGAAACATTTTGATTGAAACATATGAATTGGAACATAGGAATTGTTGAACAGGTGGAAAATTTAAGGTTCCGCATCAAGATATATAAAATTGGGCCTGAAGATTATCCCTCCTTCAGGGGAACACAGCGCTCGGGAAGTCTGCCTCCTGAAAAGCTCCCTAACCTGAGCAATAACAAGGAAATTGTAGAAAATAACTAGCTTTTAATTTCAAACATTTATTTAATTAATACGATCTAGACAATGTTGGGCAATTGCAGATCTTATTCTCTCTGCAGGTTGGTTTAAATCTGCAGACATGTTACTACGATTTGGTTGATCCTGTGGGTCATTAGCTTTCAGCTGCTCTCTGATAACAATGTTCTGCTCATTTAAATTATTCTGCAAAATGCAACAGGTTAATTGTTATTATTGTTTTTGTAGTGACTTTCATGACCCTTGCCAATAAAGCGAAACCAGGCTTTCAAATGGCTAAATGCATTTTCCACATCTCGCTGTAAGTGCACTGTTCCAAGGATGCGGTCCTAGAAAATGGGTATGCCTTCATCAGCGTTTGGGAAAATCGGAAAGCCGAGTCCCCAATAAGCAGCAGCGGGACTTTTATGCCACAGACGTCCTTCGCTTTTCCTGAAGGATTAGATTCGAGCCTAATATTCTTGCTAGAATTTTGAATAATTCTGGAGTCGTTGCATAGCCTCCAAATCTTCGTCTTCTTTTAAGCAAACTTAAATTAGAGCCTCTGCCAATTTTTGGGTTTGTTGCTGTACAACAGCCAAAACAGCAAAATCTTCCATATTTGAACACATTTTTTTCCGTATTTTATGACTGACAGCTGCCAAATCGGATGGGGGATGTAGATGTAGCTCTATAGGAACACGAGTTTCACATCTGAGAAAAATCCCAACGGTTTCAAACGGATGGACTGTGTGGGATCAGGGCATATGGCAGCTATAGGTTATAGTCGTCCGATTTTCATGAAATTGAAACCTAAATTCAAAAATTGAGATAAGTGGCAAAATCTAAAATTTGATAAAAATATGTTGAGATACTACGAAAATCAAACCATTTTCGTTTTGTTTACAAATTCCGGAAACTTCAGGTCACAATGTAAGTCTCTGAAATCCAAATTAAATTTTCGATGAAATTGTCGTTAAAGGCATTCAGTCCCAAAATTTTGAAAGTTTACGACGGTTACTGTAGATCGTATTCCATTACATGGAAAGATTTAAAATTGATTGACAACAACAGAAATAAGTTAAAATATTTACACATGTTTGGTTTCTTGTGATCAAATTATATATATTGTACTTATATATTATTTTTTCCAATAGGCTTCGGTTTCCTGCTGGTTTAAGAATTTAAATGAAAACTTTTAATACACAGACGAAATTAGTGGAATTTGCATAACATTTAAGACTAGTTGTTCACCTTCATTTACATTATGAATTATAATCATTTATAACTGCGGTCAATAGTCTAGACATAAATTGAAAGATTTTATGTTTTACATCCCAAACTATTAAAAATAGGGAACAACAAAAATATGCTACTTTACCTTGATTACACTGTTGATATAAAAATTTATGTATCTGTATGATATAAATTCACAATTATAGAAGTGGTATTTTGCAAATTTAAGAAGTAGGTAATTTTAAAATATTAAATAAATAACCGATAATAGACCTATTTTCAAGTATTAAAAAAAACAAAAATGTATATTCTACCTTGGCTTTGGCCGCAACTGTAAATATAAAGACGTATAAACCTATATGTACATATACTTATATACATATATAAATATGTATATGTTATATTAATTTTTAATTTCTATGCAAATTTGATTGGAATTTGGGCGGCACCTTATACCAAAGGCAAATTGATTCTTAGATTAGATGCAGAACAAGTATAATTCAAAAATCTTTATTAAAGTCCAATTAAAATTCATGGCCTCATAAGAAAGTATAGCGGCATTGGAGTTTTTTTCCTTGCAATTCGATAAGCTTTAACTGTCGGACTGCCACATCTGAGAATATTTGTTTCGTTTGAAGCTGACACTTTTCTTGTCACCATATTAAAATTTAATATTTATATGTTTATTTGTTAGCTCGACTTGAAACTTTGCACACACCCTTCTTTCCTTTGCACGCAATATATAAGTCGGAACGGCTGGGATCGGCCGACTATATCCTATAGCTGCCATATAACTGATTGATCGGAAATGCTATAACTTCGGCGATTTTAAAGTTATAGAGTTCAAATTTAGTAAGAATGCTATTTTTGGCAAAATACTACGACAAACCAAATTTTATCAGGATCGGCCGACTATAAGATATAGCTGCCATATAACTGATTGATCGGAAATGGTATAACTTCGGTGTTTTTAGAGTTAGAGAATTCAGATTTTGTACGAATGCTATTGTTGGCAACATAATACGACATATTAAATTTCATAAGGATCGGCCGACTATATCCTATAGCTGCCATATAACTGATTGATCGGAAATGGTATAACTTCGGTGTTTTTAGAGTTAGAGAATTCAGATTTTGTACGAATGCTATTGTTGGCAACATAATACGACATATTAAATTTCATAAGGATCGGCCGACTATATCCTATAGCTGCCATATAACTGATTGATCGGAAATGCTATAACTTCGGCGATTTTAAAGTTAGAGAATTCAGATTTTGTACGAATGCTATTGTTGGCAACATAATACGACATATTAAAGTCAGAAGGATCGGCCGACTATATCCTATAGCTGCCATATAACTGATTGATCGGAAATGCTATAACTTCGGTGTTTTTAGAGTTAGAGAATTCAGATTTTGTACGAATGCTATTGTTGGCAACATAATACGACATATTAAATTTCATAAGGATCGGCCGACTATATCCTATAGCTGCCATATAACTGATTGATCGGAA
>VNJQ01007446.1:0-35088 GCA_008042515.1 Drosophila truncata
CATGATCACTGATCACTGATGGATTTCTATCGATAGTGCGTGTCATCCCTAATTTTTTGCAAGATTTTAGAAAACATGATCACCAAAAAGGGATCGTAAAAATAGTCCGCTACCTTTTCGCGATATTGATGGATTATATCGATGGTTGAAGTATCGAAATGAAAAATAGAGGATTAAGAACGTAACTAAAGGAAAAATAAATTATTATTGATGAAAGCAGTGGTCAGTCATTATTATTACTTATTTTTAACGAATTGATAATTATTTATATTATTATTATTATGTTTTGTAAGCAAGAATGAAGTGTACAGTGCTGCATTAGAATGAAATAAATTTGACAGCACGCATTTTCAATGAAATAAGGCAACACATTCAGCAATAAATTATTTTATGAGGTCTCTGGTTAAAAACTATTACTTAGACAATTTTAGGAATATTTTAAAATGTCTCCAGTTGCTTTCTAGTTATGGTTGTCTGTTGTTTATTTAAATTATCTTATAAGAAAATTCAAATCAATGTTGGCGGGAAGCAGGAAGATAACGATAGGTTCCAAGCCGATGTTTTTTGAGACGGCGTAATAATCATACGCGTTCACCAGAACAACATGATCACCTATCCCTGAGGGATCAGTGATCAGTGATCATGTTGTTCTGGTGAACGCAACCTATATCTTATAGCTGCCATAGGAAAAATCGGGAACAGTAGGAACAATCGGCAAAATGTTTGAAAAGAAAACTATAACTTCGCTGTTTCTCAACATATTTTCATTAAATTTTAGATTTGGCCACTTAATATTATTCCAGAGTTTTGACTTAAATTTCATGAAAATCGGACGACTATATTCTATAGCTGCCATAGGAACATCAGCGAAATAAAAGAAAAAATCATAACTCGGTTGTTTCTCAACACATTTTCATCAAATTTGAGATTAGGCCATTTAAAGTAATCTTAGAATTTCATTTTTCATTACATAGCTGAATTGTAATCTGCAAGGGTATATAAACTTCGGTAAGCCGAAGTAAGCTTCCTTTCTTGTTTTTTAGTATATTTTCCCAGAAACCTGCGGTATATTTACAAGGTCCAGAGATGGTCCACCAGCTGTTATTATCGGCTATCGGTATCGATTCTCTGCTTGCTTTTTGGCAGTGTTTGTAGGTTATGACCTCTCGTATAAGCTAGATTTTGTCCAAAAATAAGCAAAAACAGGCTAAATATAAAAAATTAATGCTAAAAAAAATGCTATAACAGAGAGTTATTATTATTATTATTTTTTAAATTAATATAAGAAAAAATTCTGACGGATTTTCTTTGAAAACAACGAAATTAAAAAATTAAAAAACGCTAGATCTAGTGGGAAAATAGCTAATAGCTTCATAGCTAGGGGCGCGACATCTCAATGCAGCAAGCAGTTCCAAATTTCAGCAAGCAGATCGTCTTTGCAGTAATCAGTTTTTAGTTGAAATTGACGAAAAATAGCTTAATTAATTTGAATGTTGAAAGCCCCGATTCAAAGTATGCAAATGTATGATGCTTTCATTAAAAATCCGTTAACCAAGACAATAGTCATTATTTGTCAAAAACGGAAGTGACTTTTTACTGTGTTTAGTCTTAAAATGAATCTTTTTCCCATTTTAATAATGTTAAATAATTTATGTTGGGTATAGCTAAAATATGAAAATATTTTAATAATATCAAATCATTTTATTAAAATCCGCAACATATGTATGGAGTATGTGCATCATCCAATATTGTTATTTTCTTGATT
Organism: Drosophila truncata; assembly: GCA_008042515.1. Classification (NCBI taxonomy): domain Eukaryota; kingdom Metazoa; phylum Arthropoda; class Insecta; order Diptera; family Drosophilidae; genus Drosophila; species Drosophila truncata. Next base: position 1,766 of record VNJQ01007446.1, read on the forward strand.
TTTTATATGAAACAAATAAATAATAAAATAAATAGTGACTTACTACATTTATTTTGCTACAATATGCTAGATGAATAGTAAAATAAGCTATTCTTAAAGATATAAGCTAGTAGCAAGATTCATAAGCTTTTCCATTTTTAATAATGCTACAACTAGCTTGTAATAAACTAAACTGGCAACGCTGCTTTTTGGGGCCACAAAAAAGCTGTTTATCGGCTATCGGTATCGATTCTCTGCTTGCTTTTTGGGGTCCCAAAATTTCGAGTTTTATTTTCGCTTACAGAGCGGCGCCATCGGAATGTGGTTAGTAGAAAATAACAATATAGTGATAAAAAGTCAGAGACAAGCGCTGCGATAAGAAGTCAAGCCGGAAAGCCCAAGAAAACATAATCAAAATGAGCAAGTGTCTGTAAACAATGTACATACATACATATGTCTTATCGCCGTTTCGTTTGTGGGGGCGCGCTCTTGTGCCTGTATGTGTGTCTCCGGACGTATTTGTGTTGTGGCCAAGCTTTGGCGGTTTTTATGCCGACGTGTGGAACAGCAGCTGGCGAGCTTCGAATTGAAAACTAAAAACCAAACAAACCGGCCCAACCTTTTTTTTTGTCAATTCTTGGCTTATTTAAATGCCATAACCTTTCCCACAAAGTGAATTAATTAGTTTGTAAGCTCAGGAGCTTAATCGTACGAATACGAGTAGGTGACGCCCTTAACTGGTTCCTGGCTAAGAGTCTGGTCAGTGCACCTCTCACTTTCACTAAAGCTAAAGTCCGTGTTCAGGGCCGCTTGCTTCTGATTTGGGCTTTGATTTTCTATTTTGTACCCTGCAAAGGGTATTAAAAATTCTATGACAGGCCTATGAGTATACCCTCTCCTTTTTGTAAACTAGTTATCAAAATATTGGCACCACATCCTTGAAAATTAGATTTCAAAACAGTCATAATAGACATACGGAAGAACATATGTAGCTAGATTGCATCGCCTGGTGCAGGCAGTTATTAATTAAAGTCTCCGTAATGTAAAGGAAGTAATTTTAGTGATTTGGGTTCATCAAGGTCCCTATCAGCAAGTATTTGCAGGGTAGCAGGGACTCAACAACTGGCATGGCCACGTTTATATACGCCTGCAGATACTTAAAGACCTCAAATAAACCAATATAACCAACACACTTGCAACTGCCATTCAACGAGCGACAGTCAGACGGACAGAGACAGATGGAAGCAAAGACACAGATGGAAGCGGAAGCGGGGTACGTGAAACAGCTCCACTTTTGAGCAAGAAAAACCACTGACGTGATCGCTGGGAGCTCAGTTGCGCTTTGGTTACCACATATAACGGTTGGTTCGCAATAAAAATCGGACAACCTCAGACTGAAACACGGTGTTTTTATCGCATTCGCTAAATAAATATCAGTGAGCGGTTAGAGAAAGGTAAATACACACCTAACAGACAGGCGCTGTACAAGTGTTGCTAATTCATCAAGAAATGCCCAGAAACCATTGGAACATTATTAATTATGTGGATGTTTACGCATTTGAAAAGTCGTAATAAACTACCTGGTACTTCGAAACAAAGAACTTTTTACAGAATATCAAATTAAAATAAATAGTTTACTTTTTTTTTGGCTAAGCCCATGTAATTTTGTTGTGTAATTGGAATGATATTTAATAAATATTTCCCTTTCTTTCACTCCGCAGCTGGCGGTGCCACAGCAAAGTCACCAAACACAACCGAGTCTATTGCCATAATGACGGACTATCAGACGCTGCACTCGCGCCTCTCCCAAGTGGGACAGGAGCACTTGCTTAAATTCTGGCCGGAGCTCTCACAACAAGAACGCGCCGAGCTAGTGCGTGACATAGATGAGCTGAATCTGGACGAGATCAAGCTATATTTCGACAAGGCTATAGTTTCCATTAACGAAAATGGCATCAAGCTAGACGATCGTCTACAACCGCTGCCCGAGGGCAAGCTGATATCCATCGAAAGGGCTCCAGCTGAGCAGTTGGCCGCATACCGAGCTGAGGGTCTCCGACAGATCAGCAACGGCCATGTCGCTGTGTTGCTAATGGCGGGAGGACAAGGTAGGTGCGAACTTAGAGCTGTACATATATTGAGAGAAAAGGTCAGATTTACTATGAATGTGTAAGCTATCAAACTTATGATCGCTTAGGTTTATGCCTTTGGTATTCGACGGTAAATTTGAATTTGGATATCATTTGATAATTACTCAATCGCTACAATCCTGTGCAACAATCGACTCGACTAAAAAACAACTTCATCATTACAAGACCAACAACGTTGCATTGTTTGTGTGTGCGTGTTCTTTTATAAAAGCCCATTAACTTGATATAAAACTTGATATGTACAACGACCACTGCTCCATCGCGCACACTCAAACTCAATTAGCCTGAACTCGTGCAGCAGCTGGACTGTTGTTGTAACGCAAACTGTATTTCCGTGTTCAAGGCAAAAAAAAAAGCGAAAGACACGCCCAGCCAAAGAGTTAAATGCATTTACTTTATTACTTCCAACAGTCACACAGCAAAGAGTATATATATTCATGATCAGATAAGAAGAATAGATTTAGCCATGTCTCTATCCGAGAGCTAAAACAAAGATCTTGTTTATAATAATTGAAAAGGTTGGGCGCAGATCAAGAAAGTCGCGACTTTAAAGCTTTTGTATGATAGGAATTATTAGACATTCAAAGGATATTTGAAGGATCCAAATATAAGAATAATAAAGGAAGAACCACATCTCTTGGCATTTCTTTAACAGTGTCTCGATTTAACTCCATTGATTGGCAGTCAACTCACGTACTGGCCCTAATAGAAAGGGCATTGCAGTAAAAATTTATTAACTTTAATTAATAGTTTAGGCACGTTTAACTGAAAAAGGGAAAGATAAAAATTTAAAACTTTTTTAAGCCAAAAGAATTTACAAAAAGAGGTCAAATAAGGCCCCCAGGTTAATTCGGGGTATAGATTTTTGAATCTGAAGTACCAATCAGACGACCAAACAAGTATTGAAACATTACAACAAAACCCTAATTTTTTAAGCAGGCGTTATTAAACTCTTATGTTTATGGTTTCTTTGCAAATATAAGAATAACGTACATAATATAAATATTTATATATACCTATATGTATACACATATAAATACTTATATATACCAAACTTTAGTATTGATTCTGACCTTAAGTCAAACCGCTTTTAAATGTTAACATCAACGCAGACAAAAGAGAAAAGAGTAAAGAGCGAAACGGTGGCCGAACTTGTTTTTAAGGTCGACTGGATGAGATATCAAAATGCCGTATTTCTGTTGCTAATTATTGATTATTTAACATATACCACAGTGCAGAATCTGTCTGTAGGTATTCTCTTTTAATAAATATAAATATAAACTAACATCTCAAATTCAAAAAATTTAAAATAAATTGGAAAAATAGTAATGTTTAAAAGGACTATGGTTTTAAGCACTAATTTTTTTTATAAAGTTAAAAAACCGTTGATGGTTCCAGGTTATATTTTATTAAAAAGGATATAAAAATGTTACATTTGCTCTCAATCTTCTCTTTTGCAGGCACACGACTTGGGTTTGATCATCCAAAGGGAATGTACGACGTGGGACTACAGTCCCGAAAAACTCTTTTCCGCATTCAGGCTGAGCGCATCCTGAAGCTTGAGGAATTGGCCCAGGAGGCCAATGGCGCCCATGGTCACATCATCTGGTACATCATGACGTCCGAGCACACTGTGCAGCCCACTTACGACTACTTTGTGGCCAATAAGTTTTTCGGCTTGAAGCCAGAGAACGTGTTATTGTTCGAGCAAGGATCGCTGCCGTGCTTCGAATACGATGGACGCATCATTCTGGATAAGAAACATCGGGTGGCTCGCGCGCCGGATGGCAACGGAGGGATATATCGGGCGATGAAACGCCAAGGCATACTGGACGATATGCGGAAGCGGGGTGTCCTGTATCTACACGCCCACAGCGTGGATAATATTCTTATCAAGGTGGCTGATCCCGTCTTCATTGGCTACTGTGTGCAGGAGAAGGCTGACTGCGCCGCTAAGGTGGTAGAAAAGGCAGCGCCCAACGAGGCTGTCGGTGTGGTGGCCATTGTTGATGGGAAGTATCAGGTGGTGGAGTACAGCGAGATCTCGGCCAAAACAGCCGAAATGCGCAACTCGGACGGCCGGCTGACCTTCAGTGCTGGAAATATCTGTAACCATTTCTTTAGCTCCAGCTTCCTTCAGAAAATCGGCAGCACGTACGAACAGGAGTTGAAGCTCCATGTGGCTAAGAAGAAGATTCCCTTTGTCGACAACGCTGGCAAGCGGCTAACTCCTGACAAGCCCAATGGCATTAAGATTGAGAAGTTTGTTTTCGACGTTTTCGAGTTTGCCCAGAAATTCGTCGCAATGGAGGTGCCGCGTGACGAGGAGTTCAGTGCCTTGAAAAACTCTGATGTAGCGGGAAAGGATTGTCCCAGCACGGCTCGATCGGACCTCCATCGGCTGCATAAGAAGTATGTTGAAAAGGCTGGAGGCATAATCCACGGCGACGTCTGCGAGATCTCGCCGTTCCTCACTTACGCTGGGGAGAATCTCGCCTCGCAGGTCGAGGGCAAGTCGTTCACCAGCCCTTTATACCTGCGAGACACCCGCGATACCCTGCCTGGACACCTCTAATTTCTAGAGGGGACAGCATCGAAGCATAGACTGATGGACGGATAGTAGTTGTTTCGATTATATTTGTACATTTTCCTTTTAGAGTGTTTAGAATGTAATGGTTTCTTTCCAAACTTTAGAAAGCCGATATGAAAATTTCCAGAATTTCAGTACTTAAATGAACGCCTTGTCTATTTTACTGTAACCCTAATATGTCTGTTGTTTTTTCGTTTTGGCAATTAATTGTGCAATGTGAATATATACAATAATATGCATATATAATATGAATATTTTAATATGTTGTAAAATATAAAAATTATAAGTACATCCAAAAACCAGTGATTTTTTATTAACACGAATATTTTGTAAATATTTTGCAACTGATATAACGAATAATAATGGCACCCACCATATTTTGGCATCCTATATTTTCTCTGCAGCAGGGCCGTGCATGTTTTTATAAGCGCTTAACATAAAATCAAAAAACAATAAAATTATAAAGTTTTACTTAAATATTAAAAAAAAAACATATACGGAGGTAAATCTTTTCTTAAATAGTTGAAAAAATTTAAATATGCCCACAAAAGAATAAACTTAATTTTTTTTCCATTATTTTCTTATTACAATATAGTAAAAGCCATTTGACAAATTGTTTGAATTAATTAATATTTTAATTATAATTTCCCAGGAAGATTTTGAATGAAATTTATTCCATATTCCAAAGCTTTGGGAAGGAATGGAGCTAAAAATAATAATAAATTCAAATCAAAGGTAAATTTAAAACTTATTTGGAAATATCTTAGACCACCGCCTTTTAAAAGACAAATTTGAAAAAAACTGTGTCAACGATTTAAATGCTACTTACAAATGCTCCAACGCGTCGTTTTAAATTTGAGTGTAACTTCAAAAATATCTGTCGGATTAACAAGTACATATTTAACAAAAATTAAATTTTAAAATTAATTTTAAAAAATTGTAACTAGTTTAAACACCGCACAAAAATTAAAATGCCGGCTGATGTGGAAACATCATTTCTTGATTTTCGTGCGATATTTAAAAAAACTTTTACAAATTTCTATCTATATCGATACTATCGTAATATTGATTCGTTTAGGCAGCGGGATCAGTGTTGCCAGGTGTGACTCTCTCGTATAAGCGAAATTTCGTTCGTGATGCCTTCATTAAAAATCCTTTAACCAAGACAAGAGGCATTATTTATCAAAAACGGAAGTGACTGTTTACTGTGTTTAGTCTTAAAATGAATCTTGTTCCCCAATTTAATAATGTTAACTAATTTATGTTGGATATAGCTTAAATATGAATATATGTTAATAAAATTAAATCATTTTAATAAAATGTATGTACGGAGTAATAATATGAAGTTTTTTAGGAAACAAATAAATAATAAAATTAATAGTGACATACTAAATTTATTTTGCTACAATATGCTAGATGAATAGTAAAATAAGCTATTTTTAAAGCTATAAGCTATAAGCGAGATTAATAGCTTTTCCATTTTTAAAAATGCTAGAACTAGCTTGCAATAAGCTAAACTGGCAACACTGAGCGGGATGTCGGAATTTTGTTAATAAATAATTAGGTAATAAGAAAAATTATGTTTAGGAATCTGACACTACGGTCACTGCGCCTGACACGCGCACTTACGCACCGTAATTATGCGACTAATGGCAAGACGTCACAAGTTCCTGTGACCACGGCACTGGAAGGATGGACGGCCAAACTCAAGGCCGCCGGCATTGAAGATACGGACTTCAACATCAAGTGCATCGTGTCGCACGTTCTGAACCGAAAATTCGTAAAGTATCTCTGTAAGAACTGAGTGTGCACAGTTTAGCTTACTGTACTGTTCATCTTTCCACAGAATACGGTCCCCGATTCCTATGACCAGCTACACTTTAATCCAACGCAGCTAGCGGATTTCGAGCGTTTCCTGGAGGCGCGATGTGCGCGAATGCCCCTTCAGCACATCATCGGGGAGTGGGACTTTATGGACATTACTTTGAAAACAGCGCCCACTGTCTTCATACCGCGCCCTGAAACGGAGGAGTTTGTTCGCCTGGTCATCGAGAACTACAAGGATGCGAAGCACGTCAACTTGTTGGAGGTTGGCTGTGGGTCGGGTGCCATGTCCCTATCTATGCTGCACACATTACCACAGGTGGTGTCCACCGCCATCGAGAGGAGCAAGGCGGCCACAGTATTGGCGGCGGAGAATGCCAAGCTGTTAGGCCTAGAGGCTCGCTTTAATGTGCACAACCACACCATGGAGGAGGACAAGTACTTGCCGGAGGAGCTGAAGGATCAGAAGTATGACTTAATCATATCCAATCCGCCGTATGTCAAGACGGAGGAGTTTCAGTATCTGCATCCAGAGGTTGTTGTGTGAGTAGTGGTGTGCAGTTGCACTAGATGACCCAGTTAAAGGTTCCCATTATTGCAGCTATGAGAATCTAAATGCCCTGGATGGTGGTTCGGATGGTTTGAGAGTGGCTCGCTTGGTTTTTGAGCTGGCCTGCCGCCACCTGCACCCTGGTGGCCAACTTTGGCTCGAGCTTGGCAACGACCATCCTCCGATGGTGAAGACCATTATGAATCTAAAGTATGAGGGCCGGCTCAAGTTTCTGGCCAGTTACAATGACCAGTATAAGCGCGAGAGATTTGTTCAGATCGAGAAAGTCTAAGGATTTCTTTACTTATACCGCACCATTTTGCTGATACGACTAGCACAATGCAATTAGCTATTAGAATGCCCATGCATTTAGCTGTGATTTGGAATCATGACCACAAAACCCGCAAGCTGCCCAGAGGCTAACCCCTTTATTTATGCTATATAAATATATTCTTAGTGCTCGAACCTAATTTTGTATTTAAATCTTTTAGTGAATAACGCGTAGTGAGAAAGCTCTGAAAGAGAGAGAGAGAAAGCTCTGGCATACCGACTGACTGGCAGCAACAAGTGGAACAGCCTCCCATATGCTCAGTTGGAAATCGAAGCTCACGCCGTTCGAGTCAGCGGAATCCACAAATCCGTCTCCGCGAGTTCAACGCGCGGTTTCGTCGTGGCCGTCGCCGTGGCTTTTAATTCAATTGATTTCGATTTCGAGCTCCGGCTGACGATTTTCTCCATGCGGCTGTCTGGTGTGTGTTTCTTCGCTTTCCAGTTTAAGTTTTATTGCTAATAAATTATAATTAACGAACGGGCAAAATTAATAATTAAAGTCTCAATTTCAATGAAAATCACAGCGGAGCTGATAATAAAAGCGAAGAGGATACAACAAAAATATATACAAAAAGTAGAAAAGCAAAACAAAAACACGTTAATCAAGAAATTAGTTAAATAAAACACATATATAAATTAATATATGTAGATACGTACAGACAACTATATGTATATTCGTGAATGAATGTATCGGTGCGTGCAAATTAAATAATGTACATATGCTGACCCAAACTTCATTTCGAAGGCGGTTCGGGTTTTGTAAAGTTTCAGAAACCGATTACCAAGATCGTGACATTATTTAATGCAGTTTGTCTGCTCGATTGAGTACAATTGGATATGTGTGCGTGTAAGCAAACGAATGTTCAATATTAATTGAAAAGCAAAGTCACGTTCATTTTTGGGCGACTGGTTTTCCGCTGAAGCCGTTTTTATCGCCTTAGTTACGCTTGTAATTTGAGCACACTTTCAATATTTATTTAGAATGTGCGCTCGCTCTCCACCTTCTCTGTCTTTGATAATTGCGAAAAACAATCTGAATAAACAAAGTTCTGGCAAGGATTTATCCGCTGGTTATTTGCCCAGAGCTGCTCCGAAAAATAAGAAACACCACCAAGCCGAAAGCTCATCCGATCCGCGTTTGTGTGTTGTCATTGCTTTTGCTGCAACATCAACAGAGGAGCAGCAACACCTGCAAAGCCAATAACCACTGAGCGAAAGTTTTGCCAAGTCGCACGCCGCGCCGGTTATGTTAACAAGTGTGGGTTGTTTTCTTTTGCAACCCTTTTTTTACTCATTCCATTTCATCCGCACCGTGGGCCGAGGCAATACAATTATTTGCAGTTATTTAAAATTTTGACTTATTCCATCAATTCAGGGTTATGAAAGAAGAATATTTTTTTATATAGAAAATATACCTTTCGATTGGCATATTGGCAATATGTATAAGCGTTAAAAAAAAAAACAAAACTTTTCATTTATTTTTCTTAAAAATTATTCATAAATAATGCAAATTTGGTGCGATAACGTTCCCATAGTCGATCCGTCCGAATATCACATACTTGCAAATAGTTATATAAACGATCCACATTTTTGTTTAATTAAATATTATATTTTCCCTTACAAAATTTGTTATTAATTTTATTTTATTGACTTGGCTGTTTTTAATATTAGTGTCCTAAAAAATCATAGTAATATTTTTAGAATGTCTCCAATAATAAAATGATAAAAAATAAATTTGGTTTTGAATTTTGGACAAAGAATTTAATAAAAAAAATGTTCTTTAAAATGTACCTAATTATTTATCACTTTAGCACTATTTTTTTAGTAAACCTATACCAATATTCTATAAACAAAAGGGTTTAAATTAACACCTACGTGTTATATATTAGGACACTTTTTACAAAAGTTCCTCAGTGAGCGGAAAAATGAGAGCAGTTCAAGCAGTAGAATGGAAAAGTTTTGAATTAAAAAAATCTGGACATACTAACTACTTTGAATGACTATTCAGACTTAACTTCTAGGAAAAATATTAATGAAAGTCTAAATAATTAAGATGTTTTTTCCATCTAAGAAGTGCAGTAAATAAAAAATTAGATAATACATAAACTTGTACCTTGAGGTATAGGCTGGAGTGATCAGTGTGCCAGTATTAACATACCTAAATAACACATCCAAACTCCTTTTTTATTGCTCTTAGCCCAGTGTCACATTGGGCAACCGAAATTTGGACGACAGCCTATGAATACATGAGGAAATACATGAAAGTTAGTCCCGAAAAAGAGAGTTCGAGCTGGGAAGCCATCGAACAGACAGAGTTTAAAAGCTTATCGCGTAGACTGAACGGATGGATACAAAGTCTACGTGTGTCGTCCCAATAGCTACATCGGCAAATTATTCAAATGCTTCGCAGGCGGCAATTGGAGAGGCAATTAACAAAGATACCACTGCAACACAGCAGGAGGAGCTGACGCGAAACAATAGTGGAAAATCACATACTCATATAAGCAACAAAAATATAGGCATTTAGCTCCTGCAACAAAATGAAGAAGCGTCAGCTTCGGCCGCGCCGAATATCGCTAAATGAAAACCACAACAAATACTTGGGCAGCAGCCACAGCGATGTACAAATATTTACCAATACAAAAGAACCCAATCAAGTCAATTTAAATTCATCGTCAAAGCTGCTGCTGACAACTACAGCAACGGCGACCTCAACTGAGGCTGAGGCTGAGGCTGCTCTTCCCACTTCGCTTCCAGCAGCCGCTCAGATAGCACATCCACAGCAGCCGCAGCATCAGAAAGATCTATATGTAAGCGTTCAGCGGCCACAGGAACAACAGCAGCCAAGACAGCAGCTGATTATGCCGCCTACAATAATGGCCGTTGATTATTTTCCACTCCGGTACAAGCTGCGAAAATCGAAATCGACGCCAAGTCTTAATTTTGACGGGACGAGATGCTCCATGGAAGAGGAGGAGCAGACCGACTGTCACAACATTTCCACATTTTCACCACTGAACACCGCCGCGGAGGCTACGCAAGTGGAGGATCAACATGAACAATTTTCACGCATCACCAGCAGCAGTCATAATAATAGTAGCAATGCCACGCCATCAACACCGGATTCACTGCGCTTCGGCTGCTCTCACTATAAACGTCGGGCCATGTTTGTGGTAAGTACAAGTTCAATCATTGTTAAGCATTTAATATCATTAATTAATTGTTATACCCGATAGTCATAGGGAATTATAGTTTACTGATAATACAAAATGTTTGTTACATTTTAAACCCCTTAGAGAAAATACATACTTATATTTCAAATTGAATACTGAAGCTTAGTAAATATAGTTACAGAATAATTACACCTATGAAGTCGTTATCTGAAAAATTAGTACACTTCGGATAATAAACATGGGTGTTATCAGTTTGTAACACTTTACTGTTGCTTTCCTTCCATTTTGAAGATTATCCAGAGAAAATTTTGGAATTCTCGAAGATCTAACCCAAATCTTTGGTTTTCTAAATAGCATCTATAGACAATGGGACAAGTACGTAAATTCCATGCTAGATATTTAAAGATACAAAAAAAAAAAATATAATAAATTACAGTTGGTTATGCCGTATTGTCATTGGAAAATCCAGAATCCAGAATACATATACATATGTAATAGAAGACTTCTAATATTAAATACGATATGCGGGTATACCATTTTTTTTTTAATTGCAGATGACCAATTTCCAAATCGTTTCGAAATATTTCTCATTTAGTTTCATCATATCAATTACCATTTAATTACCTCGCTTCTTCGGGTATTTAAGAATAGCAATTACTGTTCTCTTGGCAGTATAGATATTCAAAATTATAGTTTCTTAGATAAATATAGACGTAGCCCTTCCTAAAAGGTTTATGATCCATCGAATTTAGTGAAATTATATCGGCGCCAAACGGAAGGCATTTGGTATACGTCCATCTTCTTATTCTTCCACTGCCGAATGGGCATTTAAACTTTATTTATTTGTTTTTAAACAAAAGATCAAATAAAGTGCCTGAATTCTAAACAGATACATTCCACCGTCAATGGTTTTTTTTATTGTGCTTGCTGTAATTTTCATTATTGGCACGAAACGCTCTTCCAGGGATATTTATACTAGCTAGTACAAGTAGAGATAAGGGGACAATAGATCGAGTGTTATATAGAAGTGTTCTCGTCCTTAGACTTCTCACTTGCTTTTTTTTGTGTCCACATTTCCATTGAGGTACAGAAGCAAAGAAGGGCAGGTTTGCTATGCTCCGCTTCTGATTCACAACGCACGCTTTTTCGGGTAGCTGGCCCAGAGGCGAGTGGCCATTTAACACTTCTATTTTCCCTTGATGTGAACAAACAATGCGTTTATCTTCATTGGTCGGATTTGAGTAAGAAATTATGAGCATAACTGAAACTGTGTGTTCATATAGAGCAATCTTTCCCAGACTATATACGGGTATTTACTTTGCCAATTAGGAGCGACCGACATAATTATAATTATCGAAAGGTGATAAGTACGGGATGTATCTGTATATTTAAGTCTAGAAAAGTGATTGTGCTACAGAAGTTTACGACTTGTTTATTTATTTATAAAATAATAAAATAATGTATTTCTAATTTCAAAAAATATTAAAAATAGGTATAATCATACTTAGAATAAGAAAATCTGATACTACTTTGAAATCTGAAATTTAAAAGATACCAAAATTTACTTATTTAAATTATATATTCGAAAATGAATCTTAATAAATTTCTATTACATTAAAAATCTCAAAAATGTTACACTTGTGTATAACATATTTATTATATATTACATAAAGACAAAATATGGATAGAAGGGCTTATTACAGTTTATTGGAGACCACAAGCTCTACAAAAATTCTCTGGAATTGAGTTTGGGACTTAAAAAATGTTTGGTTTGTAAGACAGTATTCATATTTAACTGCTTTGCTTGAAGGAGGGTTGCATTACTGTTGAATCAGGTGGAGTTATCATGAATTCAAATATTTATTTTCGCCGTACAATGCGTAAAATTAATTTATACGTATGTAAATAAGTACCTGTGGACTTAAGCTCAATTTAAAATGCGATGAATGCAATCCAATGTCGCAATGCCCGGCACATTTATTTTTTAAACCTCTCATATGCATCGTGTGTTTCAAATAATATTTTTTTGACGCTCATCGACGCATTAATTTGACTTTTGTTTAAGTTGTTCTTCTGTCCTGCAATTCAATTATTTTTGGGAGGTCTGGAGGTAAGAAATTGCAATAACAAAAAACGGTATAAAATAATCTTTAATGAAGCGCAGCAATAAAACGAGGGGAAACACAAAGAAACCGGATTCGAAGATTCTTCCCCACAGTTTCTGTTCTTCAAGTGCTATCAACACAGTGGAGTTAATAAACACTTATAAACATACTACAAGTGTATGTTACTATATGCATATATAACAAATGTTTTTAAGTTATAAATAATTTGAAATGATAGTACAGACGGATACAGTCGTTGTATACCCAAGTGATACAAACACATGCATATGTAGCTAAGGTGTTGTACCTGTACCGAGTTCGAGCAATGTTTCCAAAATGTTAAAACCCACTTGATCTGCGGGAAACAGATATAAATAAAACTTGGTAGCTTTAGTGCCTTAAAATCGGTTTGATTTATGCGGACACGGCTAAATTGACTCGACTGGTGATGCTGATTAAGAATATATATAAACTTTATGTGGTTGGAGATTCCTCCTTATGCCGGTTTTGTACCTTTTATCTATATGATAGACTTAAGAACATTTTCTAAGTCGTAACAAAGAATTTTCTTGTGGAAACGTTTTTAAATCAAAGGAAATTTGATCATATTTGACCTTTTTTTCAAAGCGCTGTAATTTTTGCAAAATAAATATTTGAAAATCCTATGGTGCTTAAATAATCGGGGACATTTGTATATTTAAGATTTGTAGAATATTATTATACCCTTGCAGGTTATTATATTTTCAGTCAGAAGTTTGCAACGCAGTGAAGGAGACATCTCCGACCCTATAAAGTATATATATTCTTGATCAGCATCAACAGCCGAGTCGATCTAGCCATGTCCGTCTGTCCGTTTCTACGCAAACTAGTCCCTCAGTTTAAAAGCTATCTGAATGAAACTTTGCAGTTAGTCTTCTATATACTCTCACTCGTACATATGTCGGAACGGGCCGGATCGGACGACTATATCATATAGCTGCCATAGGAACGATCGGTAAAATTTTCGCAAAAAAATTATAACTTTGTCAGTTTTCATCACAATTCCACCAAATTTAATTTTTGGCCATTAATTATTATTCTAGAATTTCGGTTTTAAATTCATGAAAATCAGACGTCTATATCATATAGCTGCCATAGGAACAATCAGGAAAATAATAAAAAAATCATAACTCCACAGCTTCTTAACATATTTTCATCAAATTTGAGATTTGGCCACTTAAAAATTTTTCAGAATTTTAGTTTTAATTTTATGAAAATCGGCCGACTATATCCTATAGCTGCCATAGGAACAATCAGAGTAATCATAAAAAATTCATAGTTTCATAGTTTCTTCGGTGAGTCGAAGTTAGCTTCCTTTCTTGTTTTTATTTACTTTGGAGCCTTCATGTATCGAAATAGATTGATTTTGAATGATTCAATTGCAAAATGCTAGCCGAATTTAGCTTCCTTTCTTGTTAAAAATTAAATGTTTTTCCTTGGACCAGCTATGGAATCAAATTAAAAAACAAAACGAAATATTATTTATCATTTATAAACAAAACAACAGTCTTGTGTCTAAACCAAATTAAACCTTGCGCAAGAAGTTTTAAAAAAATTGTCCTTATGGTCCTAACTAATATCTCCGCCCTGAAAACAATTCGTCTAGAAACATTATCGATTTGATACAGATTCAGACTGTCTTTATCATAACCGAATTTTGATAATTCGAGCTACCGACGGGTGAAGCATTTAACATCAATCTAATGAACCAACCGAGTAGCTTTCGACATCTTTACGAGCGGATTTAGTGCTACCAGGTGATTTAATTAGTATCCGGATTCATAGTTCATATAAATATTTAGTCCATTCAACGTGTGCTGTTTATAATAATGCTAACTTTGGCCCCAAGATCTGACGTAAAGCGAATGAGGCTCTGAGGGACAGTCTCGTCGCTCGTCGTTTACTACCATTTGTCTTGGGCGGTTTCCAAGCAGATTTCGTTAATTAGCAAATCCATTTTTAAATTAGGGGGCCGTGTCATCGTGGCCTGCTAATGAATTATGCTTTTAGTCAATGTTCGGGAGTCCTTGTCTGGGGAAGAAACACGTAGTAAAACTTAAGCTTAACTCGCTTATGTTGATTTTCGTAAAAGTTATTTTCTCGATTACTAATTTATTGTTTTTTTTTTATATTAACTGATCTATAGACTCCCTGCTGCAACAAATTCTACAAGTGCCGCTTCTGCCATGACGAGAATGAGACGCACCACTTTGATCGCAAGACTCTCACCGAGCTAATCTGCTCCGAATGCAACACGCGGCAAACAGTTCGGGAAAAGTGCGAAAACTGCGGCGTCCGATTTGGCAAGGTAAGATTACTAAATTACTAATATTAAATTAAATTACTAACAATCGACAAATCTGTATAAACAGAAATCGCTATAGTCTTTCTTTTTTCCATTCAAAGGATTTTCATTTATAGTTATGATCTTTTGGGGTGCCAAAACTGCACTTATTTTTCGGCTAAATAAAATGATCTAATGCACCGCATCTTTTACAGTACACCTGTCTGATCTGCAACCTCTTCGATGATGCGGACAAGCAACAGTACCATTGTCATGGCTGTGGAATATGTCGCATTGGAGGAGCTGAGAACTTCTTCCACTGCGAGGTTTGCAATATGTGTCTGCCTATCCAGCTGAAGATCGATGGCCACAGGGTGAGTGTAAATTTGTATGTGGGGATCGACCTCCACCGCGACTTGAAAGTACTCCAAGAAATAGCAAGTCCGCTTGAATATTAATTTTATGTCAATTCATTATCCAAAACCGGTTACCCAAATATTTTTTTGTAGCCATTTGCAATCTAGTTGAGTGGCTATGGATGTCAAAATTGTTCGAGGGATAGCCTACTTAATGAAGGGGGAACCTCGTAACTGGCACCAAAATATCAAATGAATTTACATAAATAACTGATTGTGAAAACTCTTATTTGCCCGCAGTGTGTGGAGAACATTTCACGTTCCCATTGCCCGGTGTGCCTAGGTGACATTCACACTTCCCGCATTCCCTGCCATATTCCTGATTGCGGGCACCTTCTGCACAAGATGTGCTTTGACCAACTGCTTGCCTCGGGCCACTACACCTGTCCCACCTGCCAGACCTCCCTAATCGACATGACTGCGCTGTGGGAGTACCTGGACGACCAGGCCCAAAGAATGCCGGTTCCGCTGAAATATGAGAATCAGCGAGTGCACATCTTCTGCAACGATTGTCACAAAGTAAGTTTTTGCATTATATTAATCTTATTATAATAATCTTATTTCTCTTCCTACATCACAGACCTCCAAAACAAAATTCCATTTCATTGGGCTCAAATGCGTGCATTGCGGGGCCTACAACACAACGCAGGATGTGAAACGTCGCTTGTCCTTGGTCAACGATGAGCCCTCCTCCGCGTGATATCCACCGATTTACACAACGTCAACAGCATTAAGCGGCGCATCTGCAACAGGAAATCTCTCTTGCCATGCTCAACACGTTTGAATACACAAAATTGCTATATAAATACACAACTGAAGTCGAAACGCAATGAATTTAGATCAAATTCGAGCTGGTATCGAATAGGAAAAACCACAAACAAAAACAAAAGGCTTAATAAGTAACTCTTGGTTGTGCTCAGGGTATCTCTAGAGACTTGAAAATATTAAGCAGAAATATATGTCTTGTGATAGGTCTTAAAAAAGTTGTATCTAAAGTATTTGTTAAATCTCTAGGGAATCCCCGAACTCTGACCACTTTACTTTGATTTACACTTTTGCACTGAACTTTCTACAAAAACAAAAAAACCAACACTTCACTCGAATTTCAAGTATTCTATCCGCGAAAATAAATTTGGGTAAGTTTTCCAACCGAAAATACCTGTAGTCGTAAAGAATGTATTTTAAATAAATATAACTTGAAAACAAGAAAATATTCTTAGATTGTATCTTTATTTAATTGAAGCTTTCATATAATCAAAATATATTGATTTTTAGTGATCCAATTGCAAACTTCAAGGGTATACAAACTAGAGATCTAGAGATGTCTAGGAAGATAACAGATATACAATAGAATTATACTAGCTTTGGAAGAGCTATTCAATTTTGTTAGACGGATTTTGCAGCTCCTACATTAATTGACCCATTAATTTGGAATGATCTGGCTGATTACTGAGCTTTCTCTTTCTCCACCTCAGCACGGACTGCGTCTCCGCCAGCTCCAGCAGCATTCTCTGCGGCTCGCTTCTTTCTCCGTTCGGCAGCCTTCTTTTGGCTTGATAACAATAACCCCAGAGCGATCATTGCAGCCCAACTGATGTATCCGATGTGGTAAACCGAGCTGTAGAAACGCCAAATGTTTCCGAACGAAGAGAGCAGGAAGGCTTCTCCCAGGTAACTGAAGGCAAACCACTTGAAGATCCAGAATAGCACGTCGATCACATTGCGTCTTAGTCCAGTGGTATCCTTCCGCACCAGCTTGTGCCACATGTCCTCTAAGGAGACATAAAACGGAGCCCCCATGATGCAGAAGTAGTGTCCCGGTCTGAAACCGTGCCAATAAGCAGAGCACAGTAATGTGGCGCCAGTTCTATAAAGGATTAAGTTAAGTTAAGTACGTTGAATATGAGAATAAGGACATAAAAACGAGCCAGAAACTACGGAATACCTGCCAACCCTATGGATCAGTAGCAAGGAATGCAAAAGGAACAATACAAGGTATAATAATAGCAATACTACTAAAATCTCTGTGGTTTGCTCTTTGGAAACAAACCTGTATTTTTTGCTGGGAAATAGCTTATAAACGTTTACAGCCAGCCAGTATTGCACACAGACATTCCAGTGCTTCATTCCCTCGCGGAAGGTCCAACAGCGCTCGACCTCCAGAACCCTTGTATTCACAATTGTTGTAAAGTTGTATGTGTGCTTCTCTGCATCGCGCTTTAAGTGCTGATAGCGCTTACGGGGTCCCTCTCCATTATTTGGATCCGACTCGTCGGGATACGCTCCAAAGCCAGCCATGGTGCAGACACATTCGCTTAAGGTCAGTCCCGTGTAAATACGTGCACGGAATGTGAAGAATGTTGGCCAAACGTACAGCAAGCGATAGATAAAGGAGCGATCGTTGTAGAACTCATCACTCATTGCGTACTGTGGAATATGCGATTAGTTTAGTTTACATTTTGTTAATAGAATCACTTACATCCAGTGGCCAAAGGTAGTTGGTCGTCAAGTACAAAGCGCAGTAGAAAACGGCATATTTAAGTTTTTCCAAAGTGGCCTCAATGCTAGGGGCATGCGTCTTAAATGGCATTTCAAAGTAATCCCTGTATGTGCGGTATCGGTAATAGGGTCCTGTAAATTGAATAGTTTTACCGATTATTCAGAAGTTACTTTTAAGTGCTTATGGGTTGTTTTATTATCTGTAATCGACAGTGGACTTTGCGCAGTGAATAGATTAACTAGCAATCTCTTACCTGTCAGAACTCCTATGTAATTAAAGCTGTAGTGGAAAATCTCTGCAGCAGACAGCGTCTGCAGATCCTCGTCGTAGTCCGTTATCTCTATGAGGCTCTCCTTGTTCACATCCCGTTGATCATCGTTCTTCTTCTGTTCGTCGCGTGCCTGCAGCCGCTTCCAGGCGGCTGTTTTCTCAAATGCAATGCCGGAAACCTGCACTCAAATTCCTTTTGTATTCAATTAACTGCCTTAACAGACAGACAGACGTTATGCAACTAACCTTCAGAGTAAGAATCATTTGGATCATGTTGGTGTGGCCGGGTATACCCAAGTAGAAGTCGAACATTCGGAAGAACACCAAGTAACCGAACATTGCAACAAAGGTCACCAGATGGCATTTGCTAAACGGAAATTTACAGTGTTATAATGGGCTGAGATGGGATTTCTATCGCTCCATACTGACCTTGGATGTACTAGGAGCACGCACGCCGTACCCAAGGCCAAGGAAGCAAAGCAATGCAGGCTGTGGAGGCCCGAAACAATCACAACAACAACAACACCCAAAGCGGTGGACACCAATTTCCGTTGCTCCTCATTAGTAATCTTCCTCACATAGCTGCCAGCTCCGATGCAGGCCAGTAGGCATATTACGTAGATTACGTCGTCGATACTCATCTTCCCATTGGCTATTGATTTATATTTTGAAATCTCTTTTATTTATATTTACTAATCAGATATCAGAGCCAGCGTTGCCAGCTTAGCTTATTACAAGCTAGTTATAGCATTTTTAAAAACGGAAAAGCTTATGAATCTTGCTACTAGCTTATTGCTTTAAAAATAGCTTATTTTACCTTTCATCTAGCATATTGTAGCAAAATAATTTTAGTATGTCAATATTTATTTTATTATTTATTTGTTTCATAAAAAATTCAAGAAAATAACAATATTGAATGATGCACATACTCCATACATATGTTGCGGATTTTAATAAAATTATTTAATATTATTAAAATATTTTCATATTTAAACTATATCCAACATAAATTATTTAACATTATTAAAACGGGAAAAAGATTCATTTTAAGACTAAACACAGTAAACAGTCACTTCCGTTTTTGACAAATAATGACTCTTGTCTTGGTTAACGGATTTTTAATGAAAGCATCATACATTTGCATACTTTGAATCGGGGCTTTCAACATTCAAATTAATTAAGAAAAAAACTAATAGAAAACAATATTGTTGTATGTTTTTTATAGATATTTTTCGTTAATTTTAACCTTTTTTTCTCAATCTAGCTTAATAATTGGTACTGCTTGTTCCAACTAAAAACTGCTTACTGCAAAGACGACCTGCTTGCTGAAATTTGGAACTGCTTGCTGCATTGAGATGTCGGGGCCTTAGCTATGAAGCTATTAGCTATTTTCCCACTAGATCTAGCGTTTTTAAATTTTTTAATTTCGTTGTTTTCAAAGAAAATCCGTCAGAATTTTTTCTTATATTAATTTAAAAATTAATAATAATAATAACTCTCTGTTATAGCATGTTTTTTAGCATTAATTTTTTATATTTAGCCTGTTTTTGCTTATTTTTGTACAAAATCTAGCTTATACGAGAGGTCATAACCTGGCAACACTGATTTACTAATCAGATATTAGAGCTGCAAGACCATCGATATTACTATCGATAGTATTGATAGTGGCTGTGAAGCATTTTCACCATCGATATATCGTAATTCTGCAAAGCATATTTTTAGGCATTTTATAATTGAATTTCAAATAAAATTTCAATTCGAGTTCGAAATCAAAATTTCAAAAAGTATTTTTCCGAGTTTCGAGCCACCGGCGTTGCCACTATTTTGAGTATGGAGCGATTGTGTTCAATAGGTGGTGCTGTTAGCGGCATCGATTTTATCACAGTCTCGGCCTTCGACTCCTAGATGGCAGTACGTTGTCTAGTTGCCCATAGGTGGTGCTATTGGACGTTATGCGGCTAGGTTGTATCAGGAGGACTGGCCACAGCGCGGCAGCCACTTGCCCGTGGGATAACGTGTGGCTGGAGGATCACTTATGTCCTGACCGTAGATGCCTACCCACTCCGGTGGATATACCAATCGGCACTCCAGTTGACCTCCAGAGAGAAGTCCAGTACATCCATTGCGCGGCAATTGAAGTAACCTTCCACAGGCCGAAGATGACCTTTTCCCCAAAACCACCCACCTATTCCCTGGGTAATTGAGCTGTTTTTCATTTTAATCAAATTAATTTTGTTTTGGGATTTGGCTGTGGAGCCTGGAGCCTGGGGAACTCCCAGATTCCTGGCTTCATCGCAGTCTAGGCAATTCTCTGGGCTACATTTGAACTGATTGATAACATTTGCAGGAGCCGCCGCCGCCGACGAGTCACTTAACGAGTGGTTTGATGCGGAAGCCAGATCGTAGAAGCTTCATCTGATATTTAACCAAAGATGCAAAGATTGACCCATTGACTTGACCCATTGATTAGTAAAACCCCTATTTAGTAAAACCCATTCCCTGAAAATGGAGCATCTTTGACTGACTAGTTTTTGCGTTTCAGACAACAAGAAAAGTTTATTAAATAATTCTTTATTTTATTTTTTATTTTATTTATGTATCCTTCTATCTTCAAATAAGTTTTGAATAAGTCGCAAGAAAAAGGAGTAGTTATTTTCATTAGGAATCATTCGATAGACAGATTGACTTTCAGGGAGTATAAAAAATTATTATGGTTGAGAACAAGTAAATAAAAATGGTTTTTAAAAATTCTGGTATTTTCGAATTCGTAAATAATAAGTGTGTATTTTTTTTTGAATGCCTTAGCATTTATACAAATAAATTGCGCTTTTCTCAGAGGGTTTAAAAATTAAGAAAAAATACAATTTCAATACTTAAAATTAAAATTTAAATAAAAACAAGAAAGGAAGCTAACTTCGGCTTGCCGAAGTTTTTATCCCCTTGCAGATTACAATTGAACCATAAAATTAAAAACGAAATTCTAAGATAACTTTAAATGGCCAAATCTCAAATTTTATGAAAATATATTGAGAAACAATGAGTTATGATTTTTTCTATTATTTCTCTGATAGTTCCTATCACAGCTATAGGATATAGTCGTCCGATTTTCATGAAATTTAAAAAGGAATTCTGGAATAACATTAAGTGACCAAATCTCAAGTTTGATGAAAATATGTTGAGAAACAGCGAAGTTAGGATTTTTCTATTATTTTCCTGATTATTCCTATGGCAGCTATAGAATATAGTCGACCGATTTTCATGAAATTAAAACTAAAATTCTCAAAAAATATAAAATGGCCAAATCTCAAATTTGATGAAAATATGTTAAGAAGCTGCAGTGTTATGGTGTTTTTTTATTATTTTCCTGATTGTTCCTATGACAGCTATAGGATATAGTCGTCCAATTTTCATGAAATTAAAACTGAATTTCAAAATTAATAATTAATGGCTAAATATCAAATTTGGTGAAATTGTGTTGAAAACTGACAAAGTTATAATTTTTTTTCGAAAATTTTACCGATTGTTCCTATGGCAGCTATATGATATAGTCGTCCGTTCCGACATATGTACGAGTGAGAGTATATAGAAGACTAACTGCAAAGTTTAATTCAGATAGCTTTAAAACTGAGGGACTAGTTTGCGTAGAAACGGACAGACAGACGGACAGACGGACATGGCTAGATCGATTCGGCTGTTGATGCTGATCAAGAATACTTAAACCTTATAGGGTCGGAGATGTCTCCTTCACTGCTTTGCAAACTTCTGACTGAAATTATAATACCCTGCAAGGGTATAAAAATGGGTTTTAAAAATGCTGGTATTTTCGAATTCGTAAATAATAAGTGTGTATTTTATTTTAAATGCTCACTTCAAGCCTTAGCATTTATACAAATAAATTGCGCTTTTCTCCAGTAGAGGGTTTAAAAATTAAGAAAAAATACAATTTCAATACTTATAATTAAAATTTAAATAAAAATAATATAAATCAAATATTAATTAAAACCTTTATTGTTATGAAATGAAATAAATAATAACATTTGTTAGCCTAGATTTTAAAGAATCTCAATTTTAATCTTTAAATACATAAAAAGTACAATAAAAATTTGTATTTTAAAATATATTAAATTAAATTCCAGAGTGGGTTAAAGAGCTAAGCTCCATTTAATAATACTTTTAATAATACAACCATAACTTGACAATGTACAATAATAATAGAGGTAGTATTGTTATTAGAGTTACTTCCTAACACGCATCCAAGTGGCATTTTCTAATTATCAATCGCAAGTGATATTTCCCACCACAATTGATCTTAATCGAATCGTTGAGGTGGGTCTGACCGCTTCCATAATTGATTGTAAAAACGCCCAGACAGATTCTGTGGCTGCGTTCATTTGATGCTTTGCCCACTTTTTGCGCCTGCATCAACTTTTCGCCGAGATTTTCCCCGACGTGCTGCCGTCTGGGCAACTTGATCATTTCGACGTCATCAAAAGAATATAGAACCTGTATTAAGAACATGTTTCCGTGGGAATGCCTCAAATCAGCTGGGAAGGTTGTTATCAGGGGCTTAGGTTGTACGATTTACAAGGGTCATTTAGGATCGATTAGAAATGAAAAGCTATTATTATTATTATAGAAAATATTTATTGGATCAATTTCATATGTTTCATACAAACTATTTTCAGAAATACATTTGAAAACTCTATGTGAAGCCCTTAAAAACTATTTTTTTTATGAATCAATTGGTTTCTGCTTGGAAATTAAATATTTTAAAAATTTGGGAATATTTGTATATGATTATTCATTTTTAATTGTATAATTTAGGAGCTAATCACAACATTCAATGTGTCAAGTTAAAACTAAATAGAATGAAAGATGTAACAACGAAAGAACCCCTTGAGAACTCCAACCATGCTTGACTCGAATCGTTTAATCAGCGCACTTTATTCGCGTGCTAAACCAAGTCTAGGAGTGACGCACTGAGTGCGTTTGGGGAGAACTATCTGAACAGAGAATGCATCAGTTAGTCGGAGCCATATAAAACCAGCTTGTAACAGGGAACGGACGAACAGAGTGCATTGGCCAGTGGAATCGATTACTTCGCTAGCTGCAGCTGATCCAATAAATCGAATTAGAATGAGGAGTCTCCTATTTGCGGTGCTATTGTTGTTGGCAACACAAGGTGAATATATTTAAACTCGCTTGAAAGATACAAAGGCTAATAATTTTATACTTTCAAACCAGCTCAAGGAAAGCCCAGTGGCAATGGCCTCGAGACGGACTACGATGCAGAGATGAGCGACTTTATGGATGGTCTGCCTGACTTAGATGATACCCCTTCTGGCATTGGTTCGCGATCGGATATCTCTTCAGAACCAGAGGCTGACGATATTCTGGCCCACCTGGATGATGAGTACGAAGGAGCCAAGCACTACGATTGGAACAAATGCGACAAGGACCTGAGCGAGTCGCGGGGCATTGGAAAGTTCCTAGACTTGCCCTTCATCAAGAAGATAGCCAGCAATCTGAATCCATTCTCCAGCAAGAAACTCCGTATGCAGTTTTACCTGTTCAAAAGGGAGTTCCCGGAGTGCGGCAGAGAACTGGATTTCTCGAACGAACGGAAATTCAAGAACGCTGGCTTTAATGCCTCGCTGCCCACCAGGCTGATGATCCACGGATGGATGAGCCAATCGCGCGGCTCGTTCAATCGGGATGTGAAGAACGCCTACCTGGCGAAGGGGGAGTACAACGTGATCGTGGCCGACTGGAGCGCCAGTTCCGCCAACATCAACTACTTCTCGGTGGTCAAGCTAATCGAGACATTCGGTGCTCAGTTGGCACAGTTCACCAGGAATCTAAATCGTCAGTTTGGAGCGGATTTCGATAGCATCTACTTCATTGGCCACTCCCTGGGGGCCCAGATTGCCGGGTCAGCAGGAAAGCGACTCAGTCCGGACAAGATAAACACTATTTTCGCTTTGGATCCTGCAGGACCCAAGTTCCGGCATCGCAGCGCTGAATTCCGCATCGATCCAACGGATGCCAAGTATGTTGAGTCCATGCACACAAGTGCCAACTTTGGATTCCGACGACCCACGGGCAGTGCCACCTTTTACCCCAACTACGGGGCCTACCAGCGCAGCTGTTACTATCTGGGATGCTCGCACATTCGATCGTATCAGATGTTCGCCGAGTCCATTAATTCGCCGCTGGGGTTCTGGGGAACACCTTGTGTCCGTGAGAACGGCAAGTGGCAGTGCGATCAAAGCAAGCGACAGTCCATCAGGATGGCCGGAGAGCCCTCGGTCCACAAGGAGGGGATATTCTACGTGAAAACCTCCTCAAGCGATCCATTCGCTCTCGGCAAGCAGTGATTCTACTAATTACTTACAATGTTTTATTTAAAAACTCAGAAAATGTGATTTAAATCTACCAAAAATAAATTTAATTTTCTTACATTTTGTTAAAACCACGCGATACTCATAGTCCTGTTATTTGTATAAAATTCTGGTAAATTGGATAAAACCCCATTGAGCTTATAGCGATCTTCATCAGGGAGAAAATATTCCTACAGGATTACTTTCGTTTTCGATGTTTAAGGTATCAGATTATATATACATATTACTAGATTTCAATTTACTGCTGCATTTAATTTGAAAAACAACTTAATTTGAACATAATTGCATCTTTTAAAATCATTTTTTGAGTTGCATAACCTCTTACGAGAATTTGAAATGAAATATAACTTGGCTCTGAATTAGGTTCCCGGCTTCTGCACCACTATTATAATGTAGCTCTCGGAAGGCACAATAATCACCTCATGGTTCAAGGTGCGCAGGCGCAAGTTCATCAGCTCGTTGTTCGAGTCCAAGCTAGTTACCATCTTGGCCGCCTTGAAGGTTAGGTTGCTGATCAGGGCAGCATAGTGAACGGTCAAAGTGTAGTCCATAGTCGTTTTGATGGGTATGGCGAACGGGTCCAAAATAATAGTACCCACAACATTTGGGTAGGATTGGTAGCGTTTCAACATTTCCTCAATTTCAGCCGACATCTTGTTGAGAGTATATAATAACGTATAAATAGATGAAGATGAAATGAAGATGCTTGGCTTTTAGATGTTTGGGATATGATTATTGAGACCAGGCTCACTTTTTTAGACGATAATCTTAAAGATTAAAATATTCTAGGCAAGGTTTATTGTTTCTTTGATAAAAAAGCGGGTGTCTAGTTTGCTGAAGTTTGTCTGAAGAAAAAGACTGACCACAGGCTATCATCTCACTCAAAAAAAGCTCTGAGGTCCCTTCAGATTTTTTTGTTAGATTCCTCAAGTTAGCTGTGACGACCTTAAAAAGGATGACAGGATGTCGGGTCCCTCTTATTTTTATACCCTTGCAGAGTATTATAATTTCAGTCAGAAGTTTGCAACGCAGTGAAGGAGACATCTCCCACCCTATAAAGTATATATATTCTTGATCAGCATCAAAGCCGAGTCGATCTAGACATGTCCGTCTGTCCGTCTGTCCGTTTCTACGCAAACTAGTCCGTCAGTTTTAAAGCTATCTACATGAATCTTTGCAGTTAGTCTTCTCTATACTCTCACTCGTACATATGTCGGAACGGGCCGGATCGGACGACTATATCATATAGCTGTCATAGGAACAATCGGTAAATTTTTCGAAAGAAAATTATAACTTTGTCAGTTTTCAATATATTTTCACCAATTTTGATATTTGGCTATTAATCATTATTTCAGAATTTCGTTTTTAATTTCATGAAAATCGGAAGACTATATCCTATAGCTGCGATAGGAACAATCAGGAAAATAATAGAGAAAATCATAACTTCGATGTTTCTCAACATATTTTCATCAAACTTGAGATTTAGTTACTTAATATTATTCCAAAATTTAGTTTAAAATTTCATGAAAATCGGACGACTATATCCTATACCTGCCATAGGAACAATAAATAAAATAATAAAATAAAATCATAACTTCGCTGTTTCTCAAGATATTTTCATTAAAGTGACCAAATCTCAGGTCACTTATTATTATTCCAAAATTTCGATTTAAATTTCATTAAAATCGGACAACTATATCCTATAGCTGCCATAGGAACAATCAGAGAAATAATAGAAAAAATCATAATTTAGTTGTTTCTCAACATATTTTCATCAAATTTTAAATTCGGCTATTCAATATTCTCTTAGAATTTCATTTTTATTTTTTAAAGTTCAATTTCAATCTGCAAGGGTATATAAACTTCGGCGAGCCGAAGTTAGCTTCCTTTCTTGCTATGTCTTAGTTTAGTAAGTAAATGAAATCAATTATTATTAAATTAAATGTAAAACTAACTCAACTGCTTGTGAGGCATCAGAAAAAAAGATTACTTTTTTTAGATCGAACTTGCATTTCCAAAATTAATTCTTTGCCAGTCTTAATTCCATTCGGGGGGTGTCTGGCCCAATGGCGCTTCTTTGGCGATGTGAAATATGCGAACTTGCGCTGGCTTGGCGTTAATTGCTACCAGATAAATATATGCGGCGTCGCCATAATTACGAAGGACAGATTACGGAGCGCACTTAATTGTCCGCCGTAAAGTGTTTGTCGGTATCTCTAATCCGGCCAGCGAAAAAAACTCTTCCACCGCCTTGGAAGAGCAGTTCCTGCTCGATTTTAATTATTCGGCGACGTTCTCACTCTCAGCCGTTTGCATATTCATTGGTTCTCCCAGGAATGCGGGTGCTTGCATTGCTTTGATTTTCATTGCACAGTAGTCGAAAAGCTCATAATTTAAATAGTAAAGAGATATTTTTGCTGGGATATTAAGAAAATTAATTTCTATCTAAATTTATTCTGGCTAAATAATTTCTATAAATAGGTACATGTAATCGTCCAAATTCAGGTGGATACACCAGTTTTGAAGCGTTTCCGTACTAAGAGCCAATGTTTTTTATCGATGTTTTTATGTTTTTCTGCCATTAAATCCAAAACTTGAGTCCCTAAAACTCGTGCAAACCATAATAAGTATATTCTTTTTAAAAAAATACATTTTTATATGGCTCTTGGGGATAGTAACTTAAAGACGAGTTAATTTTTCTGTATTTCTCTGTTGCTGTTAAGAATATGCTTAATAAAAATATGGACAGGCTTTTATATGTTTATAAGAAATATTTAATTTATGAAATATTATTATTTATAGAAAACATTTTGCATTTAAACCACAGTGTTTTCTGGCAATCCAACTCATTGTTGGCCCTCTGACTCCAGAAACTTTGGCTGCAATGTGGTTGGTCAGATAAGCTATCCTAATCGGTTACAAAAATGGCCAAGAAGGATGGCAATAGGTTTGAAAAGATTTTAATATTTTAGCGATGTTTTTGGAGAAGGTGGAGTAGTATTTACTTTGCTTCTTGGGAAAACAAATCATGAATTAAATGCATTCTTTTAAGTGCAGCGTGAAGTTTCTCAAACGTAATAGTCGTGGCATAAAATAATATTTTAGTTACTCTGATCTTAAATTTAAGTTCAAACGGCTGGAAGAAAGTTTTCCAATCAAGTTAGCCATGATGCCAAGTGTCAATTGAATTTTCGACCTTACCGACTTCGTATAGGATATTTTCATTAGAATTTCAGGTTTCGGACTGTAAAGAACTCTAAAAAACGAAAAAAAAAATTAAAATTGTATTTTAAAAATTTCAAAATTTTGGTAAGGTAGTATATTTCTGTGAACAAAAGAAAAAGATAAAAAATTAACATCATGGAGTATGGAAACGGAATGCAGTATGGAAATGGCATGCAATACGATGGTTATGGCCAGGGCGGTGAAGTAAGTTTTCGAGTCTTTTTAAGCTTATATACCCAAGTCTTACTCTTGACAATTTTCTAGGGCTATGAAATGAACTATGGCCAGATGGGCCGCGGACAAGGCCAAGGATATAGCCAGCAGCAGAGTGGCTATGGACAAGAGTCCAGTAACCAAAGCGGTTCCGCTGCTTACGGGGGTCCTGGGTACCGCAGTCCCTTGCGATATGGCAAATTGCTTCGCGAGATGAATTCCCGCAACGGACTTTAGTAAGTAGACCCAACAGGTGTTCTTCATACCACAGAGCTAATGAGTATTTCTACCACAGTTCTCCCATGGACCAGCAGCGGGGAGGTGGCCAGGGAGATTACTACAACTCCTTGCCAGGGCTTGGTGGTGCCGAGGGTCAAATGTACCAGCCTCGTGGAAATGGAAACTCGTATTACTGAAGCGTTGATGTGTCCCATTCGTTAACGTTACATTTTTAAAAGGGTCGAGCTCCAATAAACTCATAGAAATGTCTACAAAGTACATTGCATTAAATGATTATAAAGCCATTTAGATGTGGGTGTTTTTTGTTTTAATTGTTGAAGTAGCAAATATTTATTTTTTTACGACTAGACAGGCTTATGTAGATTTACAATTGTTACAAAATTGTATAAAATGGCTTGGGGATCCCAGTTAATATAGGATCTAGATTTTAGATGTGTAATAACTAGGAGCCTTCAGAAAAGATTATTTAAAATATGTAAATATTACAAGTTCAGGGACTTTTAAATAAGTGCTTTAGTCTCGACAGAATGCATTGATTTGTATCGAATTGATATAATTATATTTTATTAAATGGTGTTACGAATTGGTTAAAGGAACTTAGCTAGACCGCTTTTGCTGCAATCCCCAATGAAAAATTGAGAAAAGTGTTTTTTTTTTTGGGCGATTGTTTTTTTTTTTGGGGCAATTGTTTTTTTTTTTACAATCTAGTTTCATTTGGTTTTCTTGAAAGCAAAAATGCACTGACATAGAGATCAGAATCATTTTACTTTTAGTTCTCATGAAGTAAAAATCAGAAAAAATTTGTATTTCCCAAAATTTTCTTCGTGTATTCTCAATATAAAAAGAAAAAAATATAAAATTTTTTTTACAAAATGGACTATTCTACATATGCACAGCTTTCTGGCTTTCCTTACATGCCCGCTCCGGAGTCCTACTACCCAGAGGTAAGATATCCCCAAGAGATCCTTGGTCAAGATATTTTTTAAATCCGATATGCAGATGAGGGGCGGTGGGCAGCAACAGGAGCCACAGAAGCATTATGATGGTTTTCAACAGGGATCCAACCAGGACTATCAGGCCTCGTCAGTTTCCGACTATTATCAATATGAGCGCCAAGGGCAGGGTAGGGAAAACCAGTCGGAGGGCTTCCAAACCAATTCTCACAATGCTGGTCGTCAATGTACTAGTTCTGAATATCGCTGCATGGCGCGGGAACAAAAACGAGACAAGGAAATGAAGTCGCGCAATGGGTTATAGTAGGTTCACCTCTTTAGCTCTTAAGATCGATTCTATTATAGCTTTCCTATTGCGTAGTTCACCTCTTGAAGCCTCTGCTCGCTATAGTGGCGGTGATGCCAGTTATTACCCCAGTTATTCAGGTGGGTAACCTTATCCTTAGAACTATAAGGAAACACTAAACTTTCCGTGAATTCTCTTTACAGATGGCGGCAGGCGAATGGAACCCCAAAATGGAAATCCATATTGGTGACGCTGAAAACCTACTAAATTAATATGAGTTTTTCGTTTCTTTTGGCCATATTTTAAAATAAATACACTAAAATGTAGCACTATTTGCTTATATTAATGAAATCTTTATATTTTTGCTTGCATTTTAATAATTGGAAATCATAATTATGTATATTTTCAATCTTTTAAAAGGGTACAAATTTTCCCCTGCTCAGAATTAAATATTAATTAAAAGACGGTCTTAGACTAAAACTCTGAAAAGTCAGACCAAGCTGGACAACAGCTTTATGCGTGTCGGCGATCCAGTGAAAACACAAGCTAAAGACGATCCGTGAGCTCCAAAAGAGCAGCTACAATGGCTGGGTATCCCATTTAAGGATGGCCCATTCGCTCATATTTAGCTTGTCGCCTCGTATAGAAAGCGGTGGTGTCATAAATTAAAACTTAAACTTTTGGAAATGTCAAGTATAAAACGGTAAATCTCTGCACACACACTCGTCCTTCTGCTGGAAATGAATGGCACCAGAAAGGGTTGGCCTGGGTGTCGGAGCTGTGGGTGGAGGGAGCCAGCTTCGCCCATTGAATGCGCATGTTTTAGTTGCGGGCAGCGTTTTTCACTTGCTGGCAAAGATATACGGAGAGGTGCAATACAACAATATATAGGGAAAACTCCACCCACTTGGCCATAAATTTGGGCACAAGGCAAACTTACAGATTATCCGCATTTAGTTGTAAAGGTTTCCCCACAAAATGTATTTATTTCATTTTTGGCTCCACCGAAGACGAAAGTTTGTCTGGCTCTTCCTTGGCCTGTCGATGATTTACATTTAAGTTACTTTCGCCGGGCACTGGACCCCCGAAGATTCCACATTCCCCATGCCGTTGCCTCTCATTTACAATAAATTGTCATCGCTGGCGCTAAATATCTAATTTCTAATCATCATAAAATCTGATTATCATTTTCATAACTCTGCCAGATATTGCCAGCAAAAAACTTGACACATTAAGCGACCATAAGAACAAATTTACAGCGGCCAACGAGCACAATTTTTAAGTAAAATTTATGAAAATTAAAAACTTAGAACAACTTTCCCTCGGTCATTTGAATAATTTAATTGATCGCATAAATTTCTAGGTGGGAAACAACAACTTAAGCCTTCAGAGGGAGGGTGCCCAGGAAGAAGGGATGGTGGTTGCACGGCATTGGGACGAATGAAGTGTAACCGCAAGTATAATCAAATTTGCTTCGGCCACCCGTGATTCCTCCTTGATTCCCACCCACCAAACCTCTAATCATACTTTGTTTTGTTTTTTTTTTTTGCATAAGTTTTGTGCCATCTTAATTTAAAAATGAGTTTTTTTGCTGGTCCCCCAAAATTAATAAATAAAAGTAAAATCTTTAAATATGAGAGCATGTAAAATGTAACCTATCATTTTTGAAAGTAACGAACTAAAATGATAATTATTGAATGAATTCTTGTTTAGTTATGAGTGGATTCAGCCTTAACTTCAATCACTTTTCATTAATTAATGATATAACCAAAGACTTTCTTTTCAAAATCCAGACTTTATGTGAAGGCTAAACTCCTGGGCTTGGTCACAAAACCCTCTGCTTTTCCAAGAGTCAAACGCAAAGATGATGAATTTTGACGTCCTGCGTGCATGGAAAAGTCCCTTGCTTAAAAGTTATTGCAGATTAAAGGGTAGAGGCAAATGTGCAGGCGGAATTTGCTTCATTAGACTAGGAGAGCACGCGTGGCCGAGGATTCGGACCAAGATTCATGTGTGGCGAGGCTGGAGGACTCCAGGCATCGACGTGCGTGCGAAAGAGTGCGATGTTTACTTACCTGTGGTGAAAGTTTCTGAAAATCCTAAAAGGAAATCACTTTAGACGCGTCCAAAGAGATGCAGTAAAGTTTCGTTAAACCATCTGGCCTCCAACCCCTTGCCCCTGGCTGCCACTGCCACTCTATGAGCCACAAAAACCAAAGTTGCCAGTGGAGGAAGTGTGAACGATTATGAGGAGCTGATAGAAGAAATTCGAGAAGAGTTGGGCTCTTGCAGCGCCCATTTTGGAGTCTATCCTTGGATGATGTTTTAATGTTGCCCGCTGGAACTTTTGAGACATCTTAATTCCTTTCGAGATAAATCAGAAATTTTAAGAGGACTTGGGCGCCAGTTAAAAATTTGTATTTTTATTTATATAATTTTTTGGAATTGTGCATTTTTATACGCCCTCTGTCCCTTTCTCAAAAATCCCCAGTTGTATGTGTTTGAGCTTGGTTTATCCTTTCATAAATGGGACCAACGGCCAACTGATTTATGCCACCGCAAGCTGGAGCTGTTGTTCTTGGTCCTGCAGCTCCAGCAACTGTTCCACACCGGAGCATCCTTATGTCGACGGCGGTGGGCAAAAAATAACAAAGCAACAAAACAGAATTCCAGAAAGCAACATAAAGCCGATTGATTTATTTTGACAATGCAACCAAGCAGTGTCGACCCCACTGAAGCCCCCTGAGCCCCACCATAGAAGCCGCGATCCCCCCAGAGGAGCAAGCTCTGGTTCCAGTCTAGTCTGGTTGCCGTGGTTTGTCCTGGCAGCATTTCTTTACCTATCCCACTCCCACTCCACATCGACATGTTTCGTCCGCATTTTGGACCATCACCCGTTTCGTCCCACTCTCTATTTGCAACTGCCCCAATCCATGACAAAAAGTTGTCTCCGTCTGCCTTGGCTTGTAAAATATATATATTTTAACATTTCTCTTATTATAATCCTTCATTGCATACCGTTAGGGTTGGGTGAATGGGGCCAACAGCCCACTTCCTCTTAGTTGGAACTGCAGGGATCCTCTACGAGATGCGGTGGGGGTTGATGGTTGCGTGTGGCTATTACAGTGTTTTATAGCAAATAAAAAACGATTTTAATTACCCTCTAGCACACTTAAGTGCTTTCGTTATTTATTTACAAAACAATTGTGATCTTTTTGAAATTACCTAAAAAGGTGGGTTCCGAGTTGCAAAACTTTCTTAAAAATATATAAGACAATTAAGAGAGTACTGAAGATAAAAGTACAGATGATTAAGAATCAGGAATATACGTACATATATCGAAAGAATAGCTATAATCATAAGACTACTTCTTTAGTTACCATTATTTAAAATTTGACTAAAATTATTAGAAAACTTACTAGCAGATTATTTAACACAAAATAAATTTAATTAACCCAAAAGTTTTGATTTAAATAAGGCGGCACTGAGCAAGGAAATAAGAATTTATGGATGGAGAATTCTTTCTCCATCTTTTATATTCTGAGTTAGTTTACTCTTGAATAATACACAATACTGGTCCTTATTTTGTTTTATAAGAAAGTTATATGAAATATATTAGGTTAGTTTCTAGTTTCCTTATAACTTTAAGGTCTGAAAGCACTTCTAAATAAATATGTATTAAAGATATTAGGTCGCGGCAAATCAGAGCTTAGCAAAAGGAAGTAATTTTTATTTTTGAGCTCGAAATTAACCAATAAACATATTGGACACCGCTTCACCTGGTGACACAAGGTG
>VNJQ01007455.1:0-10454 GCA_008042515.1 Drosophila truncata
CCTTTACAATAAAGAACGAGTC
The DNA here is from genome assembly GCA_008042515.1 of Drosophila truncata. Lineage (NCBI taxonomy): Eukaryota > Metazoa > Arthropoda > Insecta > Diptera > Drosophilidae > Drosophila > Drosophila truncata. The sequence goes on from VNJQ01007455.1 coordinate 23, forward strand.
GCTTCTGAAGCAGCGTCTATTTTAGGACAGACATCCAACTGGGATGCCTTTTAAATACGACCAAAGAATCTGACGTTGCAGGAGCAGGAACTACTCAAGTCGGCAGAAGCAATATGTTATATTAAAAACAAATTTATAAAAATAAAATACTGATCAATCGAATTTACCGTACAGGCGCTATACAGAGCTTGAAAGTGAACTTTGTAGTGTAATGGATGGAATTACTAGAATTTAATAATTGTGGAAGATATAAGTGATTTTTGTTAAATGTTAAAAAGCTTATTTCATATAAATCTAAGAAATATTATTTTAATGAATTAGTTTCTTTTTTTAAATATATTATATATTGTTCAGTCGCAGCAGTATTTAGTTATAAACAATAATATTCCAGACACAGCACAAAATATGTAATAACTCTTTAGTCACAGCAACATGCATTTATTGTAAATAAAGTATCAAATTACCAGGTCAAGGGAATATGCATTGTCTTCTGATACGAGGAAATGAGCTAGGGCAATGGTCTCAGTTGCTAGCAATAACACACATTCTCAGTAACACACATGATTTCTTATATGTTATTTCTGTTAACATAAGCATTTTTGTACCTATAAATACCGTTAAGTTTTATTAATAAAATCAGTATCTCAAACCAAGCTTTTACTCATGTTCATGCATCATAGGCTGTCGCTGTGTCTTCAGACCCTCACTCACCCACCCAAACCAACCCAACCGTCCACCTAGTGCTAGTTGCGACAACAAAAGGCAATAGTTTATGCACTATCAGCCAGGCATCTAAGCCTCCTCATAAACACATATATTTTTAAAGGGATACAATAAGTAACATAACTAAAAGTGTTTAATTTTTTTATAGGAGCCCCAATGTTCAAGTTCAACCTATTCTAGAGGGTCATCTAAATCAAAATCAACTGTCAGTGATCATTTTCGATACCAGCTGCAGTCCTTAATTGATGTTCTCCAGACTACAAAGCCTTGGTAAGTTATTTCTATTCTTTGTCGCTTTTTATTAGTATTATGTTGTATGCGAAATTTAACGTCATACAGAAGCGTCTCTATAAAAAACACAGTTTGTTTGCTTTTGTTTGTAAGGGGCGATTCTGCCGCTAAAAATATCCCGGAGTTGATGTGAAGTTTACGAAGTCGCGAACGAAAAACTCGTTGAGGTCAACGACGGTCAACGACGGCGGCGTCGTGGGATAAATCAGGGAATCGCATGCGCGTCAGCTTTATTTTGCTGCATAAGTGTATTCCCCTTTGTGCCTCTTACGTTAAGCCGTTGTTGCGTCGTTGAGATAGCTAAACGTTTCTAATCTTACACACTCCCACGCTGTCCCGTTCTATCGCTCTCCATCTCTCTTTGTGCAGCTGCACTTCTTATCCTATATCTCGCTTCCGCCATCTCCTTAACATAACAAGTACAAAACCTGTGAAAAGGTAGTTTCTTCTAGCGATGTATCTTTCGGATGCTGGCTGCGCGACGACGTTTTGCATGCAAAGTGCATTGGAGTTGCCGGCCGGACGGTTGATGATGTGAGGAAAAAAATCAGCTTACGTTACTGTTGCGAAGCCTGTCGCGACATTAAAAGGAAAAAGTCGTCATTCACGGGGCAAATCAAGAGTGGTTTTAAGGAGGTGTTATCGAGATTTGATAAAACTTGATAAAAAAAACCTCAACTGGTGTGCAGCATGTTGACGGATCCCTACAACCTGCGGCAGGCTCTCAACAGCATCCGAATGTGTCGCGGGAGTTCAAAAATGTTATCCCCCCAGAGCCTGTCAATTTATCCCCCCAGGGTATTACGGCCGGGCTACTAACCTATAATGGAACGGAGTTCATAGTAACCGCATTGAATCTGTCAAAAAGAACTTTTTACTTTTTGCCCTCCGAGGCCTATCCTAGGATGTTGACCTAAGATTGCCGTCTTATTCTAGTAGACTTCTTTTAATTAACTTACCTTCTCTAGCTAATCGTAGGACGATGCTCGGCGTCGTCTTTTTACATAAACTTATACATGGTGATGTGGAGAGCCCCTACCTACTAGGCCTTCTCAACTTCCATGTTCCCCGTTTAACATCTCGAACTCATATCCCTTTAGTAGTTAACCACTGTAGGCGAGAGTTTGAAGTGCATGAACCCTTTAGTGTTTTATTTACTGATTACAATCGTCTTTTTTACAGTAAGATGGCATTGAAAGCCTTCAAAGACTAAAGACTGTATTGCTTGTAGAATTAGCCAGAATTGTAACTTAATTTTTCCTCGTTCTATTATCTATTTTCTTTTTCTCGCGTCTATCTAGAACGCGTTCGCGCCGTACGTCACACCGCTGCGCCCCTCGGTCGGTTGGGCGGGAGGTAGGCGTGGGACCTCGCGAGAAAAAAAAAAAATTATAATGTGTCCGAGCTGCTATTTTACAATTTGACACATTTTTCTCAGCTAATATGATGATTATCTCCTTTTCCCGAATAGTCAACTGCTTTGTTTTAGGCATATTTTTATAGATGTCTTCAGAAAATTCCAGAGGAAGTTTTGTGAAGCTCTTGAAATGGTAAATTTATGTCAAAAATATTCGGAGTGACACAACAAAAATAAAATATGACCATAGGACCTCATATACGGAAATCCCGGCGTATTAAAGACAAAAAATCTGAAAATTTCTAGATGCGGCTTTTTTTGTCACTGGGTGTAAATAAAATTTATTGTTAGGTACAATTAGCACGGAAACTTCTAAACCCTTCCACTCTAATGCACTTATTTTAACTGGGGGAATGAAAGAACACCAGAAGATCGCCCGATTCCACCGTTATGGAAATGCTTAAAGCTAAGATTAAATTTGGGAGAAATATTGCCTAAGAAATCTTCACTTGCAATCATTCCGCTTTTACGCATCGAGCTATTTACACATATATTCCGAGGCGCATATATAAATTTCGAGCCGCTGACTTTATAATCGAATCCTTAACGTTATATAATTTATATCGGAATTTAAACCAGCCAAAAAACCAAAATAAAGTGGAGTAATCAAAGTGCATAAGTGTTACTGATAAGTGTAGAAGGTAAGTTAAAAATTGAACGAAAGTTCTTGCTCTAATTAATTTCCATGCAGGAATCCAGCTTTGGGTGGGGCCAAAACACCACATAGGCAGCGTTATCTGCAAGCCCTTTCCATCTTGGCCATAGCCGTGTGCATCTTGCTCGAGGCCGAGACAGCTGCCAACCCTACGCCTTTAATATATTGGTCTGAAAATCAAGAAGAAGGGTAAAGATCGTTTGGACACCTCAGCAGGGGATCGTGACCCAGTTATATAACCCAACCTAAGCTCAAAACCCAATTCATTGCACCATTCCAGTTATAGTTTTGTTTTAATTCCCGGCTTTAAGCTTATCTGGCCTAGCAGCTATAATTATAATTGCATCTGCAGTCCTCTTATTTTGCTTCTGAATTTTTAACTATGAGCTTAAGCATAAATTAATTAGAGAAAAGTAGTTGTAAGACTGTGTGACGCGCAGACGAGCACAATTAGATTAGCTGCTTGCATTAGGAGAGTTAAGATATGAAGAAATTAAGATATTAAAGAATAGAATTGGATAATTTGAATTTAAAATACCAGCGCGCGCCCGCCCAGGCGAAAGAGTAGCTGGCCATACTGACACGGGCGAGCGGGCACACTGATAACGCCAGAGTCGGGAAAAGAAGGCAGCCACACAGAAACCCGCACGATCGCTATATAAAGCGGAGCTCAGCCTTTGGACCGACACTTAGTGTTCGCCGCCGAGCGAACCGGACCTCCTGGCGGAGGACCAGCCAGGACCAGGAAGGAGCCCCGGTAAGCAACACAGGAGCCATCGTCGGTAAGGAGCAAGGTAAATTCGTAAGTGTATTACTAGACGGAGCCCCGTCTCAGATTAAATGGTAGACCTTAACGGCCTCTAACAGTTCTCACTAATTTGTAGACCTTAAAGGCCTCTAAACTATTCTTGATATTTGTAGACCTTAAAGGCCTCTAAACTATTCTCGATATTTGTAGACCTTAAAGGCCTCTAAACTATTCTCCATATTTGTAGACCTTAAGGGCCTCTAAACTATTCTCGATATTTGTAGACCTTAAAGGCCTCTAAACTATTCTCGATATTTGTAGACCTTAAAGGCCTCTAAACCGTTCTCACTGATTGTAGACCTTAAGGGCCTCTAAATCATCTCTCGATAATTGTAGGCCTTAAAAGCCTCTAAACCGTCCTCACTGATTGTAGACCGTAAAGGCCTCTAAATCATTCGCGATAATTGTAGACCTTAAAGGCCTCTAAACCTTAAAGGGCTCGAAATCATTCTCGATAATTGTAGACCTTAAAGGCCTCTAAACCAGTCTCACTACTTGTAGACCTTAATGGCCTCTAAATCGTTCCCACTCCATGGTAGACCTTAAAAGGCCTCTTAACGATTCTCACTGACTTGTAGACCTTAAGGGCCTCAGAACCACTCTTGGTGCTGGTAGACCTTAAAGGCCTCTCACCTGCTCTTCACTAACTCGTAGACTATAAGGGTCTCGGACGCCCCATTTCTCAGGCTGCAACGAAGCAACGGATCTTCTCTAAGGCCAGGCCAACGACGAGACCCCAACGAAGCCGAGCCGAAGCCGAGCCGGAGCCATGCCACCACGGGAACACCGGAGTTGTAACTGGTTACTACAAACATATTAGTATAAATAAAGCCTGGATAATTGATTACTGTGTAATTTCCTGTGCTTTCTCCTCCGGGAACTGGTCGGAATCTCTTGTAGCAACCCCACTTGGACACAAATAAATTTCTGAGACGAACCCTGGTCATCCCTGAGCCACCCGAGCATTGGCGATCTGATTGTTCTGAGAAAAATTAATCTTGGGAATTGGTGAAAATATCTTGACTCTCTCTATATATATATATATCTATGTATATGTCACCAAATCTTTAAATTACACATCAACTACATCGGAGTCATCTTGGGCCCAACGATACATCGCGATGCATCGGTGAGATCTTAATTACTGTGAGTACTTATAACAGAACATGCATGCATAAATATAAGGAAATAAAAAATACATATATATATATAATGATCTGAGACGAAGTATTCAGCCCCAAGCCCAATGAAAAAATCTAGCTAATTATTACCTATGATTACCAAGAAATGAATTTATGTGAAATGTAAATATAATGTTTATCTTTGTATATGTTAAATTATTTAAAATTAAAAAGGAACTTATTTGTACATTTATAATTATAAGCATGTTGGCTTAAAATATCGTTCTCTTCGTCCGTCGAGCACCCATGCAGAGCTCTCAAAACCTGAAATAGAAATGTGAGGATTCTTTCGCTTTGGGACAAGGGTCAACTTAATCACCTTGTCAAGGTTGGGTGGGTAGAGAATCGGGACACTTAACACCTGTGATCCTAGAGATAGATAGCTAGGGGAGAAAGAACCCCGACCAATCCGACGAGCTTGAACCGAGCACAGCAAGAATGCCCACCGTCAAACCTTCATAAATAAAATTCACCTTTGGGCAACGATCCCAATCTGGCGCCCAACGTGGGGCGAGAAAAGGATATCTCTCCCCCCATATAAGCTCAATTTATAAACATATATATTAGCTGGCCATAATGCTTGCACTATGAATTACTTTATTTACGTATTATAAATAGATCACAACTACGAGTTGAAGTACGGAAACACAAACAATTTTACAACGAAATAAAAAGCTATAAGCCTCGAACTTTGCGTTCTTATATAAATGAACTAACTGATTTCTACTAAGGTTAACCATTTAACCTTGTTTGTTAGAACTGTGACAAATCTGGGCACAGGTTTGGCGATTGCTTCGAACCACTCTTTTGTTTTGGGTGTGGCGCATAGATATTCGCAAGCCACGATGTCCGAGATGTATCTGACAAGCAGGCATGTCCCCCAACAGAAAGCAGACATGTCCGAAAAACTAATAGATCACATTGTATCTAGCAGTTGTCAGGAAAAACTAAATGAGGAAGGTACAAAAGTACCTTCAAAGATAGTCTTCAGAATATTTAAAAGCACACTTTTCCACCATTTCTCTTCATATTAGGCTTGAAAATTACCATAAGCTTAGAGATAAATTGTTCGCCGAAACTATAATATCTAAAATCAGCGCGAGTCCTAAAAGATCTACCAAACGATTGAGAAATCACTGGAAATAGACGTTCAGATCTATTAAAATTAATATAGACCATTTTTTCTAAGTATGATGATAGATGAAATGTACTGGAAGCATTCGAACTGCAAATGGTGCCCAAAGTAAAGTAGTAGGAAAATTAGAAACTGAAGTGACGTATAGACAAAAGACGGAAATGTTAGAACTCTTTATTATCCCAGGTCTTTAACAAGAAATATACCTTGGAATAGATTTTTGACGTAAATTTGGATTAGCCGAAAACATTCCGATTAAGGAGCAGGTTTCTGAACTGGATGTTGGTGGAGAGGGCAATGAAAGAGGATCACCGAAGTGGCATATTTTGTCCGATCATCAACAAAGTCGATTAAATTCATTCGTGGACATATTTACCTCATTTGCTAAAGAAGGACTAGGTACAGGGTAGCCCATCTAGCGTTTGCTTTTTGAACTATCGATCATTTTGACTTTGACATATCGAATGTTATTGTAAATGTGTCCGTCCGGTATTTAGTAAAATATCGCTGCGGTGGTCGAATATGTCAATGACAGTCTGTCGAAGTCAACTCGGCTCCGTGCTCAAGAGTTGGACATTTCCCGCACTTCCCTTCAACGGATTTTAACCAAAGATCTCCGTCTAAGATCATATAAGATTCAGTTGGTTCAGCAGCTTAAGCCGGATGACCATCCAATGCGTTTTCGGTTCGCGGAATGGGCTTAGGAGCGCTTGGTCCAAGATGACCATTTTTTCCGAAATATCGTGTTTTCTGATGAGGCCCATTTCCACCTCGGTGGTTACGTTAATAAGCAAAACTGTCGTATTTGGGGTTCAGAAAATCCACACATCGTCTTGGAGAAGCCAATGCATCCACAACGAGTGACTGTTTGGTGCGGTATGTGGCCGGGTGGCATCATTAGGCCGTTTTTTCTTTGAAAACGAGGAAGGAGCCGCCGTAACCGTTAATGGTGTCCGCTATCGCGGCATGTTGGAAGACTTTTTCTTTTTCCCCGAATGGAAGAGAAAGACATAGACAAGACATATGGTTCCAGCAGGACGGCGCTACGTGCCACACAGCCAACCTTACAATCGATCTTTTGCGCGGTACGTTCGAAAATCGCATAATCAGCCGAAACGGCGATGTCAACTGGCCTACTAAGTACTAAAGATGCATATCCGTTACCTCATATTGATAGGATTTTAAGTCGACTGCCTCCGGCTAAATACATAACTGGTTTAGATATGATGCATGCATTTTGGCAAATACCCCTCGACGAAAAATGACGGCAATATACGGATTTTACTGTGCCAAACCGACCTCTAGATCAATATAAAACAATGCCTTTCGGCCTGTGTAATGCTCCCCAAACTCTTTGCCACTAATGAATATTTACGAAATCGAGTTTTTGTGTACTTATATGATATTGTTGTCCTTTTAGAAGATTTTGATTCACATTTGGTCACTATTCAAGAAATTGCAACTTGCCTGAAAAAAGCTAATCTGACTTTTAATGTCAAAAAATCAAAATTTTGTATGCGCGAAATAAAATATTTGGGATTTATAATTCGTGACGGCCAAAGTCTGACGGATCCAGGGAAAATTAATACGATTAACGAGTTTCCTGTTCCAATCTCAAAAATCAGCTGCGTAGGTTTTTAGGTTTGTCAGGTTGGTATCGATGATTTGTCAAAAATTATGCTACTGTAATCTTTCCTCTGACGGAATTGTTGAAATCTAAAAATACTAACATCTGAAAAAGCCTTCATCTGTTTAATAGTGTGTTTACACTAGGTTGCGTTAGGTTTGATTTCGATAGGTAATGCAATAACGCAGAACTGGTGTTTACACTACAAAAGTTGCGTTATTAACGCAATAACGGTATAACGCAGAATAGGTGCTTACATCGCGTTATTGCATCTGTTTTATACAGTAAGTTGTTAGTTAGACGTCAGGATTTATTTTAAATTAAAACAACTGACGAAAATGAGCTTAAGCAACGAAGAAAGCCTAATTATATCAGCCATGGAGCAAAATAAAGCTATTATGGCGAAGTTAATCGACTTGCTAGGGATGTCGAACCTTCAAGGACTAAATAATTTTGAGCCTTATCGCTATAGCGATTGTCTTTGGCGAATCTGGAACAATATTGTGCCGTGAGGCTGGCGAGCATCCACCAGAATTGATGTCACCAATTGCCACCAAATTGAAGAAAAACAGAAACTGTTGAAGACTTTAAAGACATTGCAATGCATCCCAAAGCATTGGGAGCAACCTGTTTAAGAAACATGGATAGGAAAAACAAAAAAAACCGCGGCAAGCGGTGGGCCTATAGTTTCTTTCTGAAAACACTCCATAAATACTTCTTTATTTTTATATTCATTAGGGACTTATAGTTTCAGTCCTGAGTTTGCAACGCAGTGAAGGAGACATCTCTAACCCTATAAAGTATATATATTCTTGATCAGCATAAAAAGCCGAGTCGATCTATGATATGCTTATGGCTTTTGGGTTGATCTGTTTATACCACTGTGATGATTTTTGTAATATTCTTTATTTTTTAGGGTATCGGTTCTTCATTGTTTGTTAATGTCTCCCCGGTTTACGTTTGGTGTTAATATCTCCTCGGTTTACGTTTCGCTGCTGCATCGGCATCTTCGTTGCCTGTGATTCCGAGTTGGCTGGGGTGGAGCTTGATTTTGTTTTTGTGTTTTAGCAAAAGGTCGCGGATGGATGTGATATAAAAGCTGGAATTGTTTATGTTTGCTAGTGCTTCCAATGTGGATAGGGAATCTGAGCAGATGCAGAATTTCTTGACTGCTATTTTGATTGCTTCAAGAATAGCAATCGCCTCTGCTGTGTATACTGATGAGTAGCTTGGAAGGACAGCTTGTTTAGGTGTATCATCTTCTGTCGTTACCGCAAAGCCAATTATTTCCTTACTCAAGGAACCGTCTGTGAAGAGAAGCGTGAAGTTGTTGCCCATAGGTTGGTGTTTAATTTCCAGGAACTATTGGACAAATATTTAATATTGTTTGTGTTCGATTTTTTCATCAGATATCAAATTGATATCCAGAAACCAGGGCGGTAATGTTGGTTTAGGCTTATGAGGAAGAGAGGTTGGAAGTTCGAGCTTTAGGCCTAGAGAAATGCAGTGGTTGACTGCGATCCTCTGCGATCCTCTCTTTTTGTATTATTTTTGGTTATCCGGTGAATAATGTTTCTTAGAGGGGTATCGATTGCATGCATGAAAGTGTTGATTGTTTTGGTTTGTAAGTGTTCGATTCTGTTTTCTAATGGTTCTATGTTAGATTCCAGGTATAGATTGAAGGTGGGTGTTGAGCAGAAGGCTCCCAGAGACGTTCGCAAGATTGAGTTAATTAAAGTTTTAATTGGTTTTATTAGTGACTTTGGAGAGTTGTCGTATATTGGTAAAGCATAGTTGATTTTGGAAATACATAGACTTTTCACGATTTGGACAAGGGTGTTGGGGTGGCTGCTGTATTTTCCACTGGAAAGGCATTTTATTATATTTGATGATTTCTGTAGTGATTTGTATAATTTATTGATATGGGGCTTGAGTTTGTATTTTGTGCTGAAGGACAGACCTAGAATGGTTAGTTCGCTAACTGTGTTTATTTTGCGGATTGTGTAGAGACCTGGCATGAAAATTGTTTTTTTCGGCAAATGTGAATATGTTTGCTTTTTGGAATTGAAAGTATTGTTATTTAATAGACGTTGATGCACTACGGTCTGTACACTCAAGTGGCCCTTATGAAACCAGGCACGTGCCTGTTGGGGTTATGTATAAGTAGCTGCGATGGATAATATAGAAAAGAATACCGGCGTGCTGCCTGAATGTTTGCTTGAATGCGTATTAAGTGTGTTAGGATTAAAGTTTTTAGTTTTGGAAGACTTTCTACATATGAAATTATTGAGTACAAATCATTATAACTTGCACACAGTACTCTAAAGGGTTTATGCAGTTCAAATAAGGTTCTAGAATGGCGTAAAACTTGGGATATATTGGATCTAGTATTTCTTCTCGGTACGTGGAAATTGAGCTGACCTAACAAGTCAGTACTTTCCACGTCGCCGTGAATAGTTAAGTTAATTAGGAGATGTTTACTATGATAGGAGGGTAATCTCTGTTCAGGATCCCAGTTAAGGCCGCGTAAAGCGAAAAGCAAAAAGTTCTTTTGAACCGATTCAATGCGTTTACTGTGGACCCCATACTGGGGGC
>VNJQ01007461.1:0-11857 GCA_008042515.1 Drosophila truncata
CTGGGACAGTGTTAGAAACTACATCTGGTAGAAGAATAACCAAAGTCCGCTGCTTCCGAAAAGCCGACTATCAGAGGCTAAACACTTTAATATCTGAATTCAATTGGTCCGATGTGCTCTGACATGGCAATCGCCGTGGATATTTTTTACAGTGCCATGAACTCATTTTTTTCCTTGTGTGTTCCGGTAACCTATCCGTTGGTCTCTAATAAACCTCCTTGGTTCAACAAAGAGCTAACACGCTTAAAAAATGTAAAATCTAGGCTTTATAATAAATATAAGCTCACCGGTTCAAAAACTTCCTTTTCCTCTTATCTCAGTGCTCGGTCTAACTTCACCGTGCTTAACGCTCAGTGTTATAAAAATTACTTGACTCGTTGTCAGGTCCAGTTCACGCAGGACCCAAAACAGTTTTATAACTTTATTAACACTAAACGTAAATCTAATTTATATCCTTCCTCGCTTTAATTTAGGAATACTACAGCAAATTCTGATCAGGCAATAGCCGATCTTTTTGCTGAGTTTTTTAAAACTACATATTCGTCCTCTACTATTTTAGATCAGATAGTTTCTTCCGCTATGCCCAGTTCGAATTTAATTTTCAGTCCTATTTTAAATGAAAGCTCACTTATTCTAGATCTTCAACGCGTTAAGCCAGTTTATTCACCAGGTCCCGATGGAATACCGGGCTCTGTGCTTAGGCATTGTTCCGAGGCGCCGTGTAACCCCCTTCTTAAATTGTTTACCTTATCTTTAGAATCTTCAGAATTTCCCCTTATTTGGAGGGAATCATTTGTTATTCCTCTCCACAAAAAAGGTAGCAAATCAGATGCCGGCAACTATAGAGGAATCTCTAAGTTATCGGCAATTCCAAAACTTTTCGAGAATGTAATTACTCCCCACTTGCAACACTTATGCAGATCCGTCATCTCTCCATGTCAGCATGGTTTTATGAGGCGAGGATCAACCACGACTAATCTTTTGGAACTTACCTCATTACCTACGTAACTTTCAAACCGATGTAATTTACACGGACTTCAGTAAAACTTTTGACTCGGTCAATCACTCTCTTCTGGTTAGGAAACTTGATTCTATGGGGTTTCCTAGTGATTTTCTTAAGTGGATTTCGAGCTATCTAAGTGATAGGGCTCAAAAGGTTCTTTTTAAAAACGTTCTATCCAACAGCCTCAGGGTCACATCTGGCGTCCCACAGGGTAGCCACCTTGGACCACTGCTTTTCACATTGTTTATCAATGACTTGCCGCAGGTTCTAACTAAATCCAGAGTACTCATGTACGCTGATGATGTTAAACTTTGCTTGCAGTACAGGGATAGTTCATGCCAATCGGACTTACAATCGCATCTTGACAACTTCCAAGCATGGTGTCATGCTAATGCTTTACATCTCAACAGCTCTAAATGCAAATTGATGACTTTTTCACGCATCACACCCCTGTTTGCCACTTATTCGCTTAACAACGGCTCTTTGGAAAGAATTACACTGGTAGATGATCTAGGGGTCCGCTTGGATCCTAAACTTTCGTTCTCTGAACATATTTCCTGTATGGTTAACAAAGCCAGATGCATGCTTGGATTCATTAAGAGGTGGGCAAAGGAATTTGACTCTCCTTATGTAACGAAGACCCTTTTTACTTCGTTAGTTCGTACCATATTGGAGTACGGTTCGTGTGTCTGGAGTCCTCAATTCGGAGTCCATAGTAACCGCATCGAATCTGTCCAAAAGAACTTTTTACTTTTTGCCCTCCGAGGCCTAGCCTGGGATGTTGACCTAAGATTGCCGTCTTATTCTAGTAGACTTCTTTTAATTAACTTACCTTCTCTAGCTAATCGTAGGACGATGCTCGGCGTCGTCTTTTTACATGGTGATGTGGAGAGCCCCTACCTACTAGGCATTCTCAACTTCCATGTTCCCCGTTTAACATCTCGAACTCATATCCCTTTAGTAGTTAACCACTGTAGGCGAGAGTTTGAAGTGCATGAACCCTTTAGGGTTTTATGTACTGATTACAATCGTCTCTTTAACAGTATTGATGGCTTTGAAAGCCTTCATAGACTAAAGACCGTATTGCTTGTAGAATTAGCCAGAATTGTAACTTAATTTTTCCTCGTTCTATTATCTATTTTCTTTCTCTCGCGTCTATCTAGAACGCGTTCGTGCCGTACGTCACACGGTTGCGAAGACTTTGTAAGCTGCAGAGGCAGCTTGTCTCAAGGAATCATAATTCTCCTGTTTCCCATCAAATTCTGAGACTGATTTGACCATGTCGAGGTTCTAGCTTAATTTCTTCATATTTTGTATTTTTGGGACATCGTCTTTAGTTTTTAGGGACTCTAATTCTCCCATAACAAGAGCTAATTTTTTATTAAATTCCCTTTCTTGTTTTTGGAGCGCGTCATTTTTGGCCGCCTCCATATTGGCGATTTATATTGCCTGCATAACTAAAGTCACTCCCTTGCTTCCGTGGTTCTCCTATGTCCCTCAAGAATTTCTTCGTCTGTTGAAATATATCCGTCAGCCTCGCTCATAAGTCTGCGTTTTTGTGGAAACAAAATTTTTTAGGAGAGTGAATTTTTTTTTGCCCCGAGAATAATGGAGAAAAAAGGTCAAAAGCCTTGTGAATTCTTTTTTTTTTTAACCACTTATTGTTTACCCACCCTCCAATTTCTGTAAGAGGGGTGATATGCGCACAAATATATTAAATAGATCGATTTTGGTTTTTATTTGGCAATTAATTTTAACTAATTAAAATAGCACCGTCGTCACAGTTGTGTTTTATATCCTAAATTGAAAAGTTAAATTCAAAAAATATTCCTGGTTTATTATTATTAATTACCTGTTTCGCATGGAAAAAAATGTTCCTGTATAGATTAATTTCGTGCATAGAAAAATTCTAAACTTCCAGAAAAATATTCCTGATTTTATTAATTACAAATTTCACGTGGGAAAAATAAAAATATGCCCTCTGTAATGGCGAACTCAATTCTCTGGATTTAATTGCAATTGGCGAAGACAAGAAGCCTACTCATATTTCTTATATTTATTCGCTCCGTCTCTGCTGACGTTGCCGTCGTCGTTGCGATCGTCGTCGCTTCCGTCGTCGCTGTTATCGTCGGTGTTGATGTTGTTAGGCTATGCGGAATGGCTCTGCCTTTCGTTGGTTTTAATTGGCGTTGTTGTTCTTAGGCTATGCGGAATGGCTCTGCCTTTTGTTGGTTTTTATTTTTTGGCTTTGCGGGATGGCTCTGTCTTTCGTTGATTTTAAGGCTATGCGGGATGGATCTGCCTTAATTTTTAGTTTTTAGCCTTTTTACTGGCCAATTTCTTGCACTGTTCACTTCACTTTATAGAGTTATATTTTTTATTATTAATTTTTAGTGTTTTTATTTGTCACTGCCCTGCACTTCTTATGGCGCGTTGTGCACTTTTGTGGGTTCACATTTTCCTGCGTTTTGGCGACAGTTGAGATTTTACACAGATATACTTACATGCCTATGTATATGTATACTCAGATTGTACAGGTATGCAAGAGCGCAGCATGCTAGGGGTGCCCAAACGCTGCTAACGACGAAGCAAATTTCAATACTTTCAAAGGAAAGAACATGTTTTTTACTTCAAAGGATACACTGAAAAAATTAGGGAGATACATTTTTATAAGAAAGACAATTATGAAATAACAATGAAAATATAAAATTTATGCACATGAATATGGATGATATTTTTAACTTTGTACATAGTTTATTACTTTAACATCAATAGTTGTTTACTTGTCAAATGAAGCGCTGACAATGCAATAACTAAAAAAAGCAACAACAAAATGTTCATTAAGTTTTATTACCCAACAACAACCACATGCGAGTCCCGCTACCTTTCTCAAATGCAGATGAAGAATAGAAATAAGAAAGGAAAGTGAAAAATGGTTTTTGCAATTAGCATTGGTGTATGACGACAGCCGTGTACATATACACATTTCCTCGCCTATGCTTCGGAGCCAATAACAAAAACAAAGGAGCCATGGGAGCAATGGGCCTGGGCACCCCTGCCATAGACCTATTGTTTCAGTTTTAGAATTTGATGAAAATCCTGATAATAATGATGAAAATGCTGATAATGATGTAAGAGTTGTTGAAATTATGGATGAGAATTGATTAATTTTGTATTTACTATTTACTAATATTTACTCATTTAAATAAAACCACTTCGTTCGTATATAGTTTCTATATCATTATCCTTCATGCCCATTCAAAAACTGCCCACATTGCTTTGATAAACTTGATATTTTATGTACAATTTCTCATGTCGCGATCGCATCTAAAAATGATCACCTTAAAACGTGCCCAATGCGCCGCAAGTTAAAGTTTTCACTTCTGCCGGCACTCCCGGAGTGCAACCCGCTTGTTTTTGGTTGGCAATTTTTTTTCAGCCAAATAAATCACACAGTTCCGCGTGAGTGTGTTTGGATTTTCGGTTAACTTTAGAACGCGATATTGACTGTCTTGGGATCGGTTTCGTTGGGTGCCAATTATTAAGATTTTATTTGTATTATTTTAAAGTTAGTTACTTCCCTAGGCAAAGGTAAATAAAGAACATAAAGGGTATGTTTATTAATTATTTATGTCTTCTAAGGCTGTTAAGCCAGAGGATAAGATCAATTCTTTGGGTTACAATTTAATTATTGATTTAACACAGCTATGGCTGTGGAGTACAAATTTTAGACTAACTTAAGGTCCGATGCGATCGCTGCTTGTGTCCGAAGGTGCCTGGTCAGCATCCGGCGCGTGCAGACCATGCGCTGAGCGAGTGTTCCCGGCACTGTGGGAAAGTGCCGGGTCAGCGGTTAGGTTCCACAGGGCGACGAACTCCGGGCAATTGCACTCGGAGTGTTTGGTCACCAGTTTCGCCACCGGATATGGCCTGAAGTTCTACGAATTCCCTTTGTGGAAACTGGGTGTGTTAACTTATATATGTTAATAGCCTATGGCCGCGCTCATCCGCTTGCTGGTATCCTCGACCCTCGTGGCGACCATGCGACTTGAGTTAATTCTTACTCGGGAAAACTAGATCGACTGCTGTTGCTGCTGATCTGGAACGAAGTGCCCAAGCTTCGCTTCTTGAGCAGTATACGGGAAAGCTTGCTTATCCGGCTATCAGGTTTGGGTGATTTGATAGTCTGACTTCATATTTTATTTTTACGAACAAATTTTTTCTTTTACGGAATTTATATCTACCAGGGGCTCCGGTTATTGTTCTTTGGGTCTGTGATTCTACTCTTTAAATAATCTCTATGTTGCTGCTACTTGCGTTTCCCCAGAGATCGGAACCGTAGATCAAGATCGGCTTTAAGCACGAGTTATATAGTAGGACTTTATAGTCGAGTGGAAGGGAGAGTTCATGAGCCAGTGAAGGCTGCTGGCGTTTAGTTTTAAAGGGGTCTCTTTGCTTCTATATGTTTTCTCCGGGCAAGCCTCCTGTCTAAATTTAGGTCAAGGTATGAGACTTCATCTGCTTGTGGAAACTGCTTGTTGTTTAGCGCCAGTGGTGGGCATTTCGACAAGTTCAGTGTAAATGTATAGTGGTTAAACTTTTTCTTGTTAACTTTGATCTGCTAGTGTGCTAGCCATTTTTCTACATCTATCAGGTTTTCTTTTAAATGTGCTGTTGCTGTTTTTGGCCATGATGATGAGAATCTGGCGTCTTTTCGGAATGTCTGCCGTGTCGAGAATGTTCTAGATTGGTTTCAGCAAACTTTCCTGCTTCGATGTTACGGATGGTTGAAGTTAAGGTTTTACATCTCACGGTGAAGAGTCTGTTTCTGAGGTATGACTCAAGCAACTTGTGGGTGTTTTCCGGCAAGAGGGTTTTGATTTTATATACCAGACCGTCGATCCAGACGCGATCTTATGCTTGCGGTAGGTCCTGAAATAAGGCACTGTAATATTGCTTATGTTCGAAAGCCATGCGAATTTCAGATGTTAAGTGGTTTACCTGTTCGATAGTTCCACGCTTTTCCCAAAATCCGAATTGGTGCAGAGGAATCGTTCTGTTGTTTTAAAGATGTGTTAGTAGATGAACAAGGAGCAGTTTTTTAAATGGCTTTGATAGACACGGAAGCAGGCTGATGGGCCGGTACGAGGAAGGCTGGGATCTGTATTTATCCGGCTTCGGGATCATTGAAATAACACACTTTTTCCGTTGGTCAGGAAAGTAGCCCCATTTCAATATTGAGTTAAATACAGGTAATTCAATTATCATGTTTGGAGAAATAAAATCGTGTTCAGGACCTTTTTTTGTGTTTATGCGTTCTTTAATGGCCTTAAGTATTGTACTGATTCAAGGGTAACTGGGGAGGATAGTGACACTGGTCGGACATTTGGTAAAGTGAATTGCTTGGATGGCGGATGAGGCTTGAAGACGTGTTCCAAGTGATGGGCAAAGGTGTAAGGTGTTTCTTGGTAACTGCGCGCCCAGGCACCCGGTTGTGATAGAATTGGCCAGTCGGGTTCTATTGGTCGTTGCATGTTTGTGTGAGCTCTCCATTGTGTTTTGTTGCCATAGTAATTTGTTGCCAGTCCCAGATAGTTTCGCAATCTGCGTCCAGATTTAGAGTGTTTGTGGCCGAGGGTTCTGGCGTAGAATGTTTAGCGGCAGAAGACTTTACGTCCGTGGATGTTTAACCGTACTTATTAAAAGTTTATATTTTTTGTACTTCAGTTTGTTTTATTTAATATTAGATGTTTGGGCGTTCCAGAGGCTGTGGCTGTTCAGATAAACAGAGGAGAACTGGCGAATGGTGCGATGTAAGCTCTTCTGAAATTTTTACGTTTATCAGCATTTGCGAAACTCTTCTAGTTACGGCTGAATCGATAATGTTTGGTTGTTTATTTGGATCTGCGGGCCAGTATGTAGGCCTAGCTGGTGAAACAAAGTCAAGCTTATTTCCAGGAGTGATAATAGCGTTGTATAATTGGCGGCCTTTGGGGTTGATAACACGAGATCCCTAGTGGGGATACTTCGCGTTATAAATACCGGCAGCTATAAAGCAGCCTCCTAGTGTAATATTGAAGCGTGGGGGACAATATATGGCGGGCCCCCAGTTAGGTTAAAACGTAGGGATGTGGCCTGCAGGTAATTTGTAGCGAATGTCTCTAAAGAATGCTGCTTTATGCGTTGTTTTATGAGTATACCGTGTGATTTACCATCCTGGAGGTTGGTCGTGTGGAATATATAGTCGATGCTATCGAAGTAGTTTTTAATAATTTTTATGGGTTTCAGAGAGTAGCATGGTACCGATATTATGGCTGTTTAGGAAAACAGGAATCCGTTCGGGAAACGGCGTTTGCGTTCCAGAAGCATATTCTCAAAGAGTCCATTTATACATACTTTTGTTTAATCAGCAGTTCCAATATATGTAAGTCTCTGGTTTCTTTTTTTTCACTTATATAAATGCAAATGCTTTATTTCAAGAAGCTCAGTTTGTATTCGCTGAAAAGTCAAATTAAATTCATCCGTATAACAATTTCGTTTAGTTTCTAAACAATGGTTAAGTAGAGTAATTTTAAATCAATAAGAATGGCAGATCAAGTTGGCTCAAAATGAATTATAAAATAGACAAAGAGAGGGGTATCAAGTGGAAAACGTATACTAAACAACACGTAAAAATAAACAACCGCAAAAATACTGGAACATCAAACAGAATGTGATACGCTTCAGTGGTGGCGGCGTTCGGAGAAAAATGTTTTTTGAATAATTTTTTAATTAATTTAATGTTTTTTGAAAATTAAAACTTTTTCGCGCCTTAACCTAACCGTTGGTAAATGGAATGGAATATTAGCGCCGCGATCGCTTGGTGGGCGGCTCAAGAAAGTTATTTTCCTCCTCGATATCCATGCTTTCGAGCTTCATTAGCTGTTTGGCTTTCTGTAGCATTGCCGCATCTCGCAGCCAGCTACACTGCAGAACGTCATCGATTGAGGGTCGCTTTGCGGGATCCACAATGAGCCTTTGGTTAATCAGAAGCTTGGCGCGCTGCGAGACACCCTTCCATGCCGGATGCCGATATGCAAACGTTCCCTTCTTTATTTGTTCGGCCGCTGAAGAGCCGTATTCGTCAGAGAAGGGAAGCGTGCCGCTGAGACAGGTGAAAAGTACTTCTCCCAGGCTCCAGATGTCCACTTTTTTGGTGAAAGCCTCTCTGCCGCCTGTTATTAGAACCTCCGGGGCCACATAGAGTGGAGTTTCACATAGCGTTCGCATCACAGAGTCCTTCTGGACAAACTTACTAAGGCCAAAATCGAATACCTTTAGGAGGGTGTCCTCGTCGTTGGTTTCTAGCAACACATTGTCCGGCTTGAGGTCGCGGTGAGTTATACCGCGATCATGAAGGTATTTAACGGCATGGCACATTTGGTAAAGGTAAAGCTTTGAAGTCTCCTCATTGAGCAACTTCTTGCTTATGATTCGATTTAGCAGATCGCCGCCGCGCATAAATTCTAGAACCATATAAACGGCATCGAGCTTGTCAACAATGTCGTGCATTCGCACCACGGATGGGTTAGATTCTTCATGATCTTGGCCTCATTTAGCACTCGTTCGGGGTCGCTCAAATTGGTGTTGGGTCGCGAACCGCCCGACAGCATATTCTTCTTCACAATCTTCATCGCGAACTGCTGGCAGGTGCGAGTGTCATAGACAAGGCGCACCAATCCGTAGGCACTGGAGCCCAGCTTGCGATTTATATAATACGTATTGGTTATCTCCTCAGGCAGACCCATAGACTCGTTCGGGCTAAGATCCTTGAATACAAAGGCTTTGTGGGTGGGATGTGATAGGGAAATAACGTCGGCGTTCTTCAAAATGCGCATTTTGTTCATCCCAATTTTTTCATTGTTCACAAAGGTCCCATTCCGAGACAGATCCTGAATATAAACTGGACTGGTCAGATCACAGTTTGCTCGCTTGATAGTAAAGTGAACTTTGGAAATGCGCGTCAGGATTTTCTCTGACAAATCGTTGGGAGTAAGGATCAAATCGTTCGCCTCGCCACGTCCTGCGGAGAACTCGTCATTGTTCAGATCCAGCGATTTTTTTGTTCTTTCCGTACAATCGGCCCCAGACGATCTTCTCCATGGGCTGACTTTCCACCAAAGTCCAGGTGCTGGATGCCTGACTCTGGGTTCCCTGAGTTCCCTGAGTGTCGCGTGCCATGTTGATTTTCCGTAATTTAAAGCGGGCCTTAAACAGTTTCGGGGAAACTGCGCGAATTCGGAAGTCCAGTTATTCGGCTCACATACAGGCGCACGCCGACACAAGTTGCAGGATTGCAAGAGCGAATCTTTGCCCAGGCAAAGCTTTCGCTGTTGATTCTTGTGATTCAGGCAATTTATTCACGGACACAAACGCGATCTGCGCGGCTATCTCAAGGTAGAGCTGATAAATCTTCAAATTAGTTCTTGGAGGGAACTTTGAATCGACATCATGATGTTTTGTAAGAGTAGCTAGTGTAGATTCAAGACCGCTAAGTGTTTGCGGTGGAAAAGTTTTGTTTTGCTGCCTAGAAGCTTGAGTTGTTGTTTGGCTGTTTTGGTTTAAGAGTGGAAAATCATTTAGGTTAGGTATAGGTGGCTGTAGATGCAATCCTGCCGGCTGAGCGGTAGATGTTTGTGAGATTTCAGGGTAGCGAACCACACCAGGAGTGGTTGTTGATGGGGTGAAGATATTTGGTAGGGCAGAGTTTTGAGCGGCCTAAAACAAATAGGAGAAAGGAAAAATAATCTGAAAAGAGGCTGTTAGCCACACACACACTTAGCTGACCAAGGTCAGGGGCAGTAGAAAAGAATGATACGATGAAGGAGAAAGTAACCTGAAAAGAAGTTTTTTCAGAGGCACTTAGACACACGCACACACTAAGCTGACAGATGTCAGAGGCAGTAAAATAAAAGACAGAAAAACTAAACTAAGGGCAGTAGCCAGAAGGCAAATACATATGTATAAATATATGCATGGTAAAGGAACTAATTTAGTGAAAGAAATTTTAAATTTATTTGAGATGAACGCAGAGTTACTCATTAAACCATTCTTGTGCGAAAGCATTGAGCATTGAGTGGGAGAAATGGTTGAGAGCATTCCAGATCTACGTTGAATCAGAGGAGATTACTGAGTCAAAGAAAAAGATGACTAAACTACACCATCTACGTGGAACGCAGCTACAATCAGTAGCGATTTCACTACCCGACGCTTTGGTCGAATTCAACGACGTTGAACAAAACGATGTATTCCCGGTATTGGTAGACAAGCTAACACCGTTTTGCTCCCCAAAGTAAAACTCGTCCTTCGAAAGGTATATGTTCAGGAATTTGACTCCATCTGGTGACGAGAGCTTTTGCAAAATTTGTACTGCGTCTAAGAAAACAAATTAAGAGGTACAAGTTTGGATCAACGAAAGCTGAGATGGAAGAGATTTGTCTTAAAGACAAAGTAATCAATACATGGGCATCGGGCGATCTAAAAAGAAAACTATTAGAGAAAGAACACTCACTGGAGGAAATAATTGAGGCTTGTCAAGTTGACGAGGAAATAAAGAAGGAGCCGGTAAATAAAGTGTCGACAAGTAAACTACAGCGAAATTCCGAATGCGGGAGATGTGGACGTGTTGACCACAAAGATGACTGCCCTACTTGTGCAGCTCGACAGTCGAAATGTAATCGTTGGGGTCGTCCTGGCCATTTTGGACGAAAATGTAGAACGAATTTAAAAGGCAACATTTCCAACCGAGATCGAGAAACCAAGACGAAACATTTTCCTCGACGAAAGACAAAAAACAGAGGGTTTTCAAATCAATTGCGAAGATCAAGAAGAAGAATGCCGGATTGGTGGGACAGACATATCTATGATTATTGATTCTGGTTCTCGCTATAATCTCATCTGTCAAGACGACTGGTCCATCCTGAAAAGAAACGAAGCCACAGTTTTCAACGTTCGCCCAAGATCACAGAACCAGTTCAAAGGTTAAGCTTCAGACCAAAAATTAAATGTAATTTGCGTATTTGAGGCACCAATTTCTGTTGGTAAACAAGCGGAAATTATTGCCTCCTTTTTTTTGTAATAGACCTTGATGCACTACGGTCAAAGAAATAAATAAATAAATAAAAGTTTTTAGTTTAGGAAGACTATCTACATGTGTAATTATTGAGTACAAGATCACAGAACCAGTTCAAAGGTTAAGCTTCAGACCAAATATTAAATGTAATTTGCGTATTTGAGGCACTAATTTCTTTTGGTAAACAAGCGGAAACTATTGCCTCCTTTTTTTTTGTAATAGACGTTGATGCACTACGGTCAAATAAATAAATACAAGTTTTTAGTTTAGGAAGACTATCTACATGTGAAATTATTGAGTTCAAATCATTATAACTTGCACACAGTACTCTAAAGTGTTAATGAAGTTCAAAGGAGGTTCTACAAAGGCTTAAAACTAAGGGTATATAGGATCTAGTATTTCTACTCGGTACGTGGAATTCCACGTCGTCGTGAATAAGGTTATAAATAAAAGTAATGCCTACCATAATTCTACGATTGGCTACGGAGGGTAAGTTGATTAGGAGAAGTCTACTATGATAGGAGGTAATCTCTGTTCAGCATCCCAGTTTAAGTCGCGTAAAGGGAAAAGCATAAAGTTCTTTTGAACCGATTCAATGCGTTTACTGTGGACCCCATATTGAGGGCTACAAACGCAAGATCCATATTCTAACTTAGGAAATATATAAAGCTTTAGCTTTATATGGTAGCTTTAGCTACCAGTCAGATGACTAGAGATCCACCTAAGAAGATCAATAGGAAATC